>JABVXS010001365.1:0-15501 GCA_013365335.1 Madathamugadia hiepei | reverse complement strand
AACTTGGCTGAAATAAAACGAATCGCTCAGCAGCGCGCCTCATACAGATCCATCATTCATCAAATCGCAAAAGTTCGGAATGGAACTGATGGCCAATAATGAATGAATGTTTTAGAATAAAATATAAAACAAAATATTAAAAGTGCTAAATCCTGAAATTTTCGTAGCGACCAATGATTCGTGGTCTGAAACTGAAACTGACATCAGTGCCATCTATTAGGTAAATATCTTGTTTTTCTGCCACACTCTATCGACCACTCTCTCTCTCACATTTTTTTTTACCAAGTTCCATAAACATATATATATCGATCGTTCGTTCTGCTTTCTCTGTTATGGATCTAACACTCTGTGACAAATAGTTTCCTTACATTCTCTTTTCTTTTCAAAATTTCGTTGTAGTGTCTGACTCTATGACATATTGCAGGGTGTTCAAAATCGATACTCTCAATGATTGAACTCCACTACTACAGCTCACCTAACGTTTCGCAGCTTCTCCTCAGTGATTTCAACATAAATATCATCCATACAGCATCGCTGTAAATGTTGAAAAACCAAAAATTCTGAAAATCCGATCATGGAAACTGTAAGCAATCTTGAATCGGGTTTTTTTCATATTGGATGTAATTTCATTTTTTATTAATTTTTTGTTAAGTTTTTGTACCAGTCATTCGTATTTTCGGCTTATCAGTTGTGATTTTGGATGCAGAATCAGTATAACTTCAAGTACAGTAATCCCTGTACTTCAATAGACAATATCAAGTATGATTGGATTACTCGACGACTGTTATACCCTAAATGTTGATATACCGTATTGGTATGCTATAGACGAACTGTAATGACTGATCATTTGGCTGCTAATCAGTAGTATTGTGTTTTTAGATCGAAATTGTTTTGCAATTTATGTTAAGTTAACGTTTTTATCTTCAGAATGTTTATTTTTCAGTACCATTGAGTTTTGTCAAATACATAACTATAATTTTCTTTGCTATTTAATTTTAGTTTTGTTCAATCATATTTTCGGGTTGTCTGATCATCATCAAGATCTATAACCGCTTTATTTTGCAGGGCTAGTTTCATTTGTTGTAGTTTTGCTAGATCATATATGGGAACAGTGGGAATCGTATTAATCCATTTATTTTCATAAATAATTAGATTATTCGGTATTATAAAGAAGAGTTAACAATTAAGCGTGTTTAACTTGACGGTTTAGTCATAAAACGATGCTAACAAGGTATAGATTAAGAGGTCATCAGATGTCTTCATTTTCCCGTTTCACCTAGCGTAATGTGGATTTGCGCGATCATTGAGTTAGATGAAATAAATATAAACGAATCTCTACTTTTTCGGTTGTGTTTTTTTCTTCACATGTTTTGGACAGTATCCGATTGTCGGCAATATATTTCGAAATTGTGCCAGTTTGCTTTTTCTTTAGTTGCTGATAATTGACGTGAGTGAATGAATCCTGCTATAGTTGTTAACGATAGATTTAATTTCAATTCTTGGTATTGTAATTTTCATCCTTCATCCAACATTATTTTAGATAATGCATTCACATTGTACTGCCCGAAGTTTTTGCATATTCGATCCTTTTCGTATATTGAATTGTGTTGAGTAATCGACCAAGGTTGATACTGATGGCTTTTATTCATTCTTTCGAATAAGCTCCAGGATAGAATATGTTTTCGAGAAACACGGGTAGTGTGGCACGACTAGTGAGATTAGGTAGTCATGTCATTCATTAGGTAGCGGAGTCATATTATCTTGAAGTAACATCATGCGTTTGAAGTATTTAAGGACTAAGTAATAGGTGTTCTTTCCAATTTCAGGAGTTTTGAGTGTAAGAGTTTTGATGTATTTTAACTTATTCTCGTGCTTTTATTAACATTAGGACTAATTTTAACATTGCCTGGACCTTAGTTTTAATCAAGTTTTGTTACTGTATGAATTTATTTAGCTTACACAATGTACACACATATCATTAGTGATATTCTTTTTATAAGTTTCTTGTATTTGAATCGTTCCACCGTGGTAGTAAATAGAAAGAAAATTTGGTCATCAAATGTTCATCGTCGAAAGACTATAGAAAATAGTGATGTAATGAAGTTTGCTACCGTAATGATAGTTTCGTTTCAGCTTACTTCGTCCTACCTCTCGTTTCATATACTTTGCTTTATACTGGGAAGCGCCTTTACAGCAGTCAATCCTTTTTATGACGCGTTAATTGTTTTGGATTTGTGGTAGATAGCAATAACTTCTTGAATCTACATATCGGCAGTGGCTTTATATTTTGTTCTGCTAATATTTAATGGGTGCTTTTTGATTTGTAAGTACTTTTTGTTGAATAAAAGAAAATACATAGATGGGTTATTCACTTTTTTTAGAATCTTCAGTTTTTTTATATGGAACTTTTCCAGATAACAATAATGTTTGACAAACAGCAGTTTTCATTCAATATTTCACACTTTAGTTATAGCAACAAGGAAAATCATCATGCGTCCGGTGTCATCAGGAGTTATGCATCCAGCGCCATCAGGCGTGCAATCATTCCCTTTCGGAGTCAGACATCCAGTTTCGCCTGGTGTTCCATCATCTTCATCAGGAGTTATGCAACCAATATCATCGGGAATCACACATCCGATGTTCTCAGGAGTTTTTCAGCCCATTTATTCAAAAATGATGCATCTGATGTCTCCGAGAGTCATGCATCCAATGCCGCCGAGAGCTGTACATCCGGTGCCGTCGAGAGTCGCACATAAGATGTCACCCGGAGCTGCTTATCAAATGCCACCGGGAGTCACGTATCGAACGTCATCAGAAGCCATGTATCAGTTGTCACCGGGAGCCATGTATCAGTTGTCACCGGGAGTCATGCATCCTGTGTTGCCGAGAGTTATACATCCGTTGTTATCGTATCCTCACTTATTCTCAAATGGCATGGTTAGCGCACCAACAACACCAGTTGCCATTGAAGCCGTACGTGGTGTCAATAATCAGGTTAGTTTCTGGGTTATATTTATATGGCTTATTCTAGGAAAAAAGTGTTGAACTCTGAGGGTTTCATTTACCGAATGATTAATTGGGTTGTGCTACAATTTTAAAATTTTAGAGGCAGTTCTTAATGATCTAAAATTACATATTGTTGTTTTCAAAAGTTAAAATTTCCTCAGCATCAAACGGCAAGTGGTGGTCAATTATGTTTATTGGACGGTAAGTCAGAGCAGAACAATTGTAGCTTCAAATACAACTCGAAATCCGAGCTGCTTCCTTCTTCGTCAACTATGGATGTATCGCTAGTGAAAAAGCCTGAGGAAATTCCATCCTCAACATCAGCGCGAGTTTCTCTAGCTAATTACATGACAGAGGTTTCATGTTTCGCGTCGAGTGCGCCTGCGGCATTTAACATATCTAGACCACGGCTATCGTCAAAAGATAAATCATCAGTTAATAGTGTCTCCCAGAATCGGTCATTTTCGCTTGATGTGACACCGAAAAGAAAAACCGAGAAAAGTAGGTTCTTCTATTTAAATATGATTTGTTGATAGCAGTACTGAGGGCTGCTTTTACAATTTTTCACCCAAAGCATTATTTGTCTTGATGCTAGAGAAAAGTAAGAGATTCAGTAAAATAGAATTAAACCGTTAGAATATAACACTGAATTTGATATAAAATAAGTAATGAAATGGAACTTTGACAATGAAGTCGAATTGAACATGATCCAGTTAAACCCAACAGTCTCGTACAGTTCAGATGCAGTATATTTCCAACAAGTTAACCATTAGACTAGGGAAAAAAATAAATAAAATAGGTAATGGAATGATAAGTGACAGCAGTTATGAATTAAATAATGTTGAGGTTACCAGAAATAACTGACTGAATTTGAAGAATTATCGCGACAAAACCGACGGCAGCAGCAATCAGATAATGTCGGCTTCGCGGGTGCAAAATTCAGTGAATCACCACAGGCTGAAGTTTTGCCGTTGCCACCCTTTATATGGTGTGAAGCACCGTCGTCATCATCATGTTCTGGTTGGAATTATGGTGAAAAGTAGTCTTCTGTGAGATATCGAAACAATTTTTTACTTGTTTATCAAAGCTCACGGTTGAGGAGTGGTGACCCATTTCTGGCTTTCAAAGCATCCTGGATAATTAGACATCGTGGAATTTGTTTCCAAGAAAACTTTTTGGTAACTTGAAAAGTTCCTTCCACTTGAGCATTTCGATAATTTCAGTTGATGGACAGCCTATACCGCCGATGGCAGAGTTCGTAGAATTGAAGTTGATTCGACGTGAAAAACCAGCATGGAAGAAATGCATTCGTGGTATGCGAGTGAAGCCACTACAGCATGTCGCTGCTTTGCCGAGTTCATAACTGTAAGAATGACTGCAAGTTCTATTTTGAACATCCTGCTGATATTTCAGGCATCCTGTAAGTTTCACACACAACAAAGTAAAGGTGGCAGAAAACACAAAAATCGAAAATTTAAAAAATTTTTATTTTGCATTCCTGATACTCTGTATGTTCTTCTCTACATTTGTGATTTTCGGTTTGTCACTTTTATGCAAGTAAATGTGGCAGAAAACGTTACAAGCATTCATATTAGTAAGGAATCAATTGTTTGGTACAAACTTCAAATATGGTTCTCATTTGAATCATTTCCTATTTAAGAATTTTTGCAGTTTCCATTGAAAGTTTTTATAAGGTGTTGTGAACTTCTGTCGTTTCTTTTACAATGTTTTGCTGTCATATACTAGTACGGTTTCATTGGTATATCTTGCAATTTTTTATCTGCATGTTAATAGCTAACTTATTCATTTATCATACTATTCTAATTTTTTTTTTTATTTTTACGTTATTTTATCAACGCCGTGCTTTTCTTTTAACACAATTTATCAAATTTGTGTAACATACTTGAGTAGTTTTTAATTTTTCTAAATTTTAACTGCCTTTTTTCTTCACTTCATGTGTAAATAAGATCATTGTGTTTCAGATGCTATTTGCATCTGGCAAGTATATTGCGTTACATACATTTACATTGAGTAGTATTTTGAAGATTTTGGTATGGTTTATCGTCATTTGTTATATTCAAAAAATTTTCGAAGCAACACAGCTTCCAGAAGTTCCAAACGAAGTGTGAGAGGAAATTATAAGGTAATAGGGGTTTTTTTTCGCTAAAAATTTCTTAGCCATTTTATAGTGAACATATTTGAATCGTAGCGTGATTATTGCTCACAGTAAATATAGTGTGATTTTCCTCGTTCATTTTATTTTTGCAAATTCAGAAGGTTGATGTTACGCATAATTCGCATCAAGACTTTTAGGCAGGTGTTTCTGTTTATTGTCTCAGTCGAAGTCACGAATTTGTATGCCTTTTGTCAAGCATTGTAGATGTAATGTTCTGATTTCTCTATTTTGGAAACAGATTGATTTTTCTAAACAAATTTTGAAAATTCCGTTTTCGTATTACGGTAAAAATTCTAATGTAGAAAAATTTTTAAATATATCTAATAATTCAAGAGTCTTGTTTTTCAGTCTAATTTTTAATTATTTCGCTTATGTTATTTACAAGAACGATGCACTTCGGTTATCTCCGAAATTCAAAATCGTTTAGACAATCCGAGATCAAGTAGGTCAGTATTAGTAAGGCATACTGAAACAATTTAGCATTGGTTTCTTTGAGTTACTGATTTTATTTGGAACGACCACCATACTAGGGTAGTGTTTGCCAAGGATAATATTCGTAATGACGATTTAATACGATAACATGATGTGCTGTTGTTTACAAGTTTTCTCAATCATATCGTTTCCTTCAGTCATTCATCTCAAATGTGGAAATTACATAATTTGTTGTACGGAGTTAAGTTGTAGTGTGCTTATTTGGTATTCAATACTGCAACAGCTAGAGCAGTAGTAATTTTGCGTGATTTTTTTTTTAAACCGTTTTCTGTTTGTTTTGCTGTTGATGATTATGATCATTTCATCAAAATTGATCATCACTGTCACTGTGGATGATTTGTTTCAATTCAGCAAAATTTGAAATCTTCAAAATGTTGATCAAAATGTATGTAAATCAGTACAGTTTTGCTGCATTGTATCTACAGAATGCACATCTTTTACATAACTTTTTGGCTGATCTCAAACTATCGAAATTTGTTTATTTTCTCTTTTTTTCATTTCTTTCATTGGTGAAATGTATGAGATAAAACTAAAGGAAAATGTGTGTGTATATCTGAGATTGAATTTTTTATTGTCAAGGAGTTTTAAAAAAAAAAGTCACTTTCACTAATGGGTGAACTGCAAAGTAGATCATTGAACTAATAATGAAGTGTAATCATTTTTCAGACGTATCATAAATGGAGATTTCCAGAAATTATTCATTGTTGAAATGTTTTTTGAAATTATGTCAAGTTTTTGATATCAAAATTAAATTTTTTCCCGTCTCCAGATAATGTGAATTTTTTTTTTGATTAGCATAATGTTTTGTTTAACCCAATATTGTGTTCAAGTGAGGTATGAAGTTTATGAATCATCTCTATGAGGTTTCAGTGATTTAGTTAAAAGGTTATATTTTTGCAATCAGTTCAGTTTTTCTTACGGCTGATTTGAAGTTTTTTTTGTTTTCTGAATTTATTTACTGGATTTAAATTTTGATAATGGCAATAGTGACGTCAGCTATAGTTTGTTTTTTTAAATTATAGATATCAAAATTAAATGGTTTTTTTCAATATAATGTATAATTTTTGATGATTAACAAAGAAATATCGTGACGTCATTCTTGAAAGGTTTTTTTGTGATCACTTGAGTTTTCTCATATTTTTTTACGGTGGACTTGTGGGTGTTTTTTTTTCTTGAATTTATTATTTAAATCCGATAATGGTAATAGAGAATTACAGCTACGTGAATCCATGTATATGAGTTTAAATTAAAAAAAAATCAATCAAGATGCATTTGGAAAAGAATGGATTTTATCATTGTAAAGATATTTCGTTTTTCATTTTGTTAAGTAATCTTTGTAATATTTTGACAGACATAGCTCTCATTTGTTTTTCATTCGTTTTCTTGAAATAGTATATTTGGGTGATTTTTCCATGAAATTCTAAATTCATATTTTTCATAATGAATTCTCGAGTTATGCCAGTGGGTAATTGGCTTTTTTCATGTAATTCTGCTTCTTACATGTTTTGCATTTACAATTTCTTCTTTTCATTTTTTTTTTTTTGTTTTTATGTCGGAATGATTCCTATGAAATATTTTGTTCGCCATGTAACAGTATCAGAAATTCCTATAACGGTTCTCACAGCCTTCTCTAAATAAGATTTTGAAATCCTGGTTCATTTTCATTATTATCAAATTATTGTGTCTAAAGAACGAATTTTTGGTGCTGAACATGCGTGGAATTTCCGACTTAGAAAGCAGGGAATTAGCAGTACTTCATATTGGGTGTGTCGTTATTTTTCTTCTCAAATAAACTATAATAATTTAGGGTTTAATGAAAGTCATTATTTGTAAGTTATTAAAATTGAAAAAACATGCAAAATTCTTGTCAATATTATCAAATATACTGTGTGGTTACTGGAAAAGGAAAATCCAGCAAGTATTAATGTTAGGTGTTACATCTATCGATAGTATTTGCTAGAAGGAATGGTCATTCAATATCTGGAAATTATGTTTGTTGTGTTGTTTGTCGTCAGTTGTGCTTGAATTTTTTTTTAAAACATCAAACTGATATGTTTTGTCAGATGATTTGCGGCAAAATGAGGTTACTGCTTGATTTATAACGATGCTGTCATCATCAAACTTACCATTTTATAAATAACCGCAGCAACTAATGAAAGATGGGGTCAAGAATTCATTCAAGATCCTGCCCGAGAAGTAATATCGTTTCACAAAAACTTCATTAAAATCGTCCGCTACATTTTTCAAAACTCTTATGTTTCATCATTTTTTTAATTTTCTTGCCCCACGGTTCTCTGTCATATACTTTTCTGAGTCTTCGTATGTATGTTCTGTATGCATTATTAAAATCTATATATTCATCAACTTCCACGTATTTTTCAGTTTTCTGTAGCAATCACAATCTTTTCATTACTTACATCTATGTTTTTATCAGGTTACAATCTGCAGTAAAGTTTAAATTCGGTATGTATGAAGTGTGCCGAGATTTTCAGCTGGAATAATTTTTTTTGTTTGTTTGTAAACTCTTTCGTGAATGCTATCGTTCTCCTTGGAGAGTTCTTTTTATTAACAAATTTCGTTCGAGGTGGTTTAATCCGCAAGTTCTTCGCTAATCTGTATCTGCTGCAAATTTTACTCTCTATAAAATCTTGTTCAGTGTTCCTCTATTCAAAGTTTTTATTTGGTATGTCATAATTAGAAAGTTTGTTGGAAGTAATTTACCTCTTCTGTAATTGTTTATGAATAAAGTTATTCTTTGCATTTCGAAACAATCTATTTGCAGTGACACATGAATTTTGACGCAACTTAATTCTGTTGCCGAGTTTTTAGAGTGGAATCACTGTTTTACAAATGCATCTAAGATCTGAGCAGTTTCGTTTCAAAAATAGACAGTCTATCAAAAGCTGTCGATTCATGCCGTTCATGAATGTTTGTCAGGATAGACTTAAGTGTGAAGTGGGGTTGCTAGTGTCGTTTTTGCTACACTTGGAACAGTTCATGCCGAGTTACGCTGCCATCTCACGCATTACGTTTCATTCACCTGACGTACCATTGCAACAATCTGCAAAATGTTGTTTATAGGAATTTTTGCCAATCAATTACTTTACCTCGTTTTAAAGTCACGTGGAAATGAATGATTCTTCAGTTTCTAAGCTATCTTAAGTCTGCTTTCCATCTCTTTCTGCTTCTCAAGCTATCTATCTATTCCGAGCTGCAACCATCACAAGTCACTTTAGATGCATGTACACTATTATGTAAAGTACCGTCACTTAGAGCTGATATACTAGACGGCCTAAACAGTGTCAGCGGCTACCAAACCTCAATAATTTTGCTGTCGATGCGTCTGCCACAAGGACGAAGGTTTTCAGGTACGCAATGGTCACACTTTTCCCATTTAAACTCCTGAAATAAGAACTGGAGAGGAGGACAAAACTGCGTCATAGAGATTTTCGTTCCTGATTAAGATAACTTACGCCGGGTCGTTTTCGCAATTTCTTTTCGGAATCGTCTCGAAGTTTTGCGCGCATTTCGAAGCGTACTTCTGAAATATATGAAACAGATAAATACCAATCTGGTGTTTATTCTCTGCTGATTCATAAAACCATCACTTTCATATCGTTGCACATTTTTCATATTTTCGATATATGAACCACGTTGTAATGTGAAAACTGTTTGTTGGAACTGTCGTTTTATATCAGCTACTTCACTTCCCAATCTGTCCCTGAAATAGAAGACTGCTAGTTAAGATTAAGCATAGCCAATTAGCATTATCGACTGTTCAATTTTTTAGCTGTAAAAAATAAATTAGGAAAAAAATTGTTCACTATTTTCGAGGAATAAAACAAAGAAATTATATGAACCTGAGGTGAAAATTCACATTTATAATGATTATTACGACTTCGACAACCACTCTGTTATCTTCATCAAGGATGCATGCCGCAAAATGAGATAGCTGATTGAATTCAAACCACCGATGAATTGATTGAAGTGCACTGCTCACATAATCCAATACTTCTTTCACTTGACATTTCTGTAATTGAATAATAATACAAGTCCAATTCCATTAATGATTACTTTGAAATGCTGTCACTGCGAAATAGCACAAAATTCAGAAGCTAATCATTTGGCAATCACACAGCTCACTGAATAAATGCATTATATGAAGACTTTTGAAGTCCTGAATAATGAGAGAAACTGATCTGTGAGTGAGAAGTAGTGAATGAATTCACGCTTACATGGATTAAAACAGCTCCGTATTTGACCGTATTAAACGTCTCAGCCGGATAACCACCATAATTGAAAAGCACAGTATGGCAAATAGTTTCCATGAATTCAGTAACCATATCAGCCAATGCTGTAAATGCAGCATTCTTAGCCTACCTATCTAGTTTTACCAAAATATTTCACTACCATCTGTATCAGTAGCTTATTACCTCGCTTATCTACCTGACGTTATACATTAAATCATTTGCAAGTTTTAATCTGCTAAATCAGATGTCATTCTTCGTTCTGAAAGCTGAAAAACTGTCCTTGCTTCCTGTATAAAACAAATAAGCATGAAACCTAGATTTGCGGATTCAGTTAAAATACTGTTAAAATAAAAAAATTCGAAGAAAAAAGCCTCATGTCAAAGCACCTACCTTTGCGATTGTTGAAACTCTTTCGACCAACTTTAGCAATTCCGAAATTTCTTCCCATTTTGCTAAAGTGGCTAAATGAATTCAAACTATACACTATTTCATTCCTTCAACAAATCTGAAGTTCAGTTGAACATTGAGTTCTGATCATTTCCTAATAACAATTGTCTTCCTGTAATCTCTCACCGATTACATTCTTGAAATTACCGACCTTAAATTACGACTGTCAACCTACTCATCCCACCTGACCTGACAACTTCAACATTCTCTTCACCGTCCGGCAAAGCAAGTAACACCATATCCCCCACCTCCTCCCTTGTGCAGCGCTACCACTGACTATCCCGACCAGAACACAATGAAAATAGTCTAGCTCATCGCCCAAAATCATCATAGAGTGATGAAGCAGTTATTTGTGAAGATTTTAATCATTAGATTTTAATCAGGAATTTGCAAATATTCCGTTGAATACTCGGTGTATGCTTTAAGAAAATGCTTAAAATGCTGAATCCGTGAAAGATATGCTTCAATACTTTTTCCTTTTTCCGTTAAATTCAGCGAACATCCTCAAATATATGGTAGGCTTTATTCGATTCAAATCAAATTACCAGTCTAATGATTCAATAACATCCATTAATTCACATCTGCCTCACTTCTAGTATATCTAGTTGGCAATTTATTTGCCATAATGTGAGTCTATACACTTTTCTTTTTTGCTCAATTCCTTTAATACCGTAAACAATGAAAGTACAAGAACCATGTGTACAACTAAGGATACGATAGTTGAGTGGTTTCTATCCTCGAAAGATGGATATGGAGATGTTTGAATAGGAGAATGAGGAATCCCGGAAAAAATTCAACATCAATGACTCTTTCAGGTGAATTGTCAATGACTGTAATTAATGACTGTTATTAATCATAAACAATGTCAATGACTGTAAAAAAGAAAAAAAAATTAATCATTAACAATGATTATCATTATATTCTATTAGTGACTGTTATTACCCATTAATTAAAATCAGTTATTATTAGATGAATTATTAATTAATTACCATCTCTAATTTCCTCGGATGAACTGGGGAGTACAAATGTTGGAAGCAATCTCGAAAATGCTTTCAACTCAAACAGTCCACGGTGCACACCTGGTGAATTCATTTCAACAAGGATGAAAGTATTCCAAAATTACCGTTAGTGAAGTCAAATCGGTCACCGCCAGAATATACTCAATTTGAGCAAGATATTTAAACTGACAGGTAGCAAGGAGAACTCAGAACTGATCGACCGTGTCAAAAGAACGACAATGTACAAAACCACTGGTCCTAGGAATTTTCTGGATCGCACATGTCATCTATGGATGAGAGTGCAGGTGGTTATTTAGATTTTGATTCAATGAAGTGAAAACTTTTAGGGACATGGCACATCCAGGGAAATCCATTCATTAGTCAACTGAAGTACACAACATCATAAAATGCTTTTAATTATTCCACTGAAACTTGAAAATTTTAAGATGCCGAGGATTAGCGGAGCAAAAACTGCTAGTATTTGTGTATTTAGTAATTTATGAGTTTTTTTTGAAAAGTAAAACTGGAGAAAAAATATCATCTAAACAGGGAGAGGGAGAGAGAGATAGACGCAGAGAGACTTGCCTTTCGTCGTTCTAATTAAAATTAAAACTTTCTGAAAAGAACCATTTCAAGCTTGCAATCACAGCTCTTGTAATGAGCAAAAAAAAAAACTTCACAACGAAATATATTCGAATTTATGGAGAGAGAGAGAGAGAAAAAAAAAAAGAAACGCAACAAAAAGAGACTACTAATTATCAAATTAAAATCTCAACTTATTTCCAAAATTTAATCTTTGGTTTGCTACTTAATTATCTCATTGAAGTAACACTAAGACAATAAATAATTCTTAAAATATAATGAAAAAAATACGACGAATTACTAAAATGAGAAGGAGTTTAGAACTGAAATTAACATTCTTTGCATTTTTTAAATTACTTTTTCCCAAATAATCCTTATCGGTTCCTTTCTATTTACGAATTCTTCAATAACAGGAAAAATTACTTCAATCAAATTCAAGCTGAAATGCACACATACACATGACACACATGCCAAGGAATGACAGTTGCAGCAAGTACGAATTCTGGATTGGTTCAATTGTGGAAGGAAAACTCTCACATGTTACCTGGAAGAAAACAAAGCAGTAAGAATTTAAATAAAGAAGTTTTCAAATATATCATGGCGAATCCAATTTCAGTATGATGTGGAAGTTGTACAGTGTCGAAAGCAGCATTTGAGCAGCATTATTTCAGATGCTTTCAAAAAGTGCATTACTAATTTGGGATAGTTTGAGATTTAAAAAAAAATTGACTTTCAACATTTAGCCAGTTGTTTTCCCTTGCCACCATTGAAGACTAATGAATATAGTTTAAGCATGAATTATTTCGACTAACTGTGGCACTGCTTAAGTAAAACAAAATTTTATGAACATTGAAATTCAAAATATATTCATAGCAATATGCATATATTTCGAAGTAACACTTTGATGGCAAAAAACGGACGGCGATATCAAAAAACAGCAAATGTGGAGTTTTATAAAATTCCTCAAAATGAAACGCTGTAAAAGTAGCAGTTAGCACATTAGCAGAGATATTTCTAAAATTTGACAAAATAAAATTTCAAGTTTCAAATGAATTCTAACTTAATCACTTCCAGCTTATTATGTGAACAGTGTAGAATCAAATATCTCTGTTTACTTCTCACATTTGGAAGAAAAAAACAACAACGCTTAATTGGACAGTGAATTTATGACAAAACAAAACAAAAATGAAGCCATGATGGCAGGGAAATTTGTTTTGAAACGGCAAGTCGCTTTCCTCTTCATTGCGACAGAACTTGATGTGCTTGACATTAATGAACAGCGACAGCTGGTGTTTCAACGTTTCCTGTTTGAGCATCAACTTTCTTGCATACTTCCTCTTCCACGTGATGTTTTTCATCAACAGCCTATAGACAAGTAGTTTTCATTTAATTACTCATTACAGATGATCGATGTTATCGTACCCCATTGCACTGATCTAATTTCTTCACATAAAATTTAATTTGGAATTTAATTTTAAATAGTAATACTTTAAAGCTATCATATTCCTAACATTATGATATCCAGAATCCTAGAAACTGCCTAGATGACACTCAAAATCCTTGAAATATTAATATATCCAGAAATTGCTCATGAAAACTTGAATAACAATTAGTTCCTATTCAGGAAAACATCTTGTAATTCACTTCTAACTTTCCAAGGTATTTCTCAACACCTTGCTATATTGTTCATTAATTCTTACTAAAATTTTAGCCTTTTGGAAAACATCAAAAACCTTTTCAGCAGAAGCAGCAGCGGCATTTTTCTCCTTTTCTTCTGTTTCTTTTGCAAGTTTTTTTGGTGTCTGCAAAAGGAAATATATTCTTTCATTTTCTTTATAAAAAATCGACAATTTAGGTCACCTGCTAATCATCTCCAGTTATAGCAGTTATCCCTCCATTCGCTCATTATATATTTATGAAATTTGCAAGAATTATTAAACGATATTTGCACCAATAATATTAGCTAAAAAAAATTGTCGACCAACCTGAGCTGGTTGTGCACGTTTGAAGAAATTCAAAATTGTTTGAATAAGATTTGTTGGTACCACTTGTGAAGCTGTTTGAATTAATTGTTCAACATCAATTCCCTAAACAAAAAAGTGTTCAAACTAAATTTTAAAGAAAAAAAAAACTTTCATTAATTTTGTTAACCTAGCGACTAAATGACAACCTTTCCTTCAAACAGACTTTGTGCTTTCACAGCAAGTTGTATAAGCGTATTGAACACTACTTGATATCCTGCTTTACCTTTATCCTGTAAATCCGCTGCAGTAAATACCTGAAAAAAATTTTTTTGACAATTAAATAACAAATAAAATTTCAAGTTTTAAAAACCTAAAAAGAAATTCAAATTGTAGAAAAAATAATAATTGGTCAATGAATTTTGAACACAGATAAGCCAACGATTACAATGTCATTTACTGAAATTTTCAACTTTAAAAATTAAAAAGCATTCAAAATTTCAAAACTAAAAAATATTTAATTAATGAATTTTGACCAGCACAGATCAACGATCATAATTTCATTTATTATGTCTACCTTTCTTTTCCAATTCTGTTAATTAAAATAGTATTCCAGAAGAGTAATGGCTATTGACTTTCAAATGATAGCAATTTCCACTTTTTATTTTCCTTTTTTGGTTATTAAAAAAGAAAACAAAATTTAATCTATTTTTCTCTTTTTTTAGGCTTAGCTAGGCTTCTCTCAGTAATCAAATAGCTTTTTTATGTCCAGAATAAAAAGAAATGAGAGTCACAGAGCAATTCAGCTGCATGGAAATAGTATTCCGACTGGTTGGTGGAGTAGGAAAAATTGTTTGGAATAAAACACGAGCTGATGTCTCGATGTCCTAATTGACGTACGAAAACTTAATAGGCTAATAGACTAAGTCCAGTCATAATAGCATTCAGCCAACCATTGCAACCACTCTCTTGAATTTGTTAAAGAAATTCTCTCCAAAAAATTTTTTCCGGAAAAGAAAAAAAAGACGAGAAAATAGAATTTGGCATTTAGTTCAATCCAGAATATCTTGCAAAAGATTTATTGCAAAAATTAAGTGTAAGCTGGCAGCTTTTTGAGGCCGAATTATTCAAATTCTTTCATTGAGAAAAAAGATAGCTCATGCAGAATGCCACAACAAGATTAATTGCTAAATTCAGTAGACCAGAATGTCTTGGAAATATTTATTTCTACAATCAAGCATAAGCTAGCTCTTCGATGGTTGAATTATTCTAATTGCAT
The DNA here is from genome assembly GCA_013365335.1 of Madathamugadia hiepei. Lineage (NCBI taxonomy): Eukaryota > Metazoa > Nematoda > Chromadorea > Rhabditida > Onchocercidae > Madathamugadia > Madathamugadia hiepei. The sequence goes on along the minus strand of JABVXS010001365.1, from coordinate 310 downwards.
CATTTAAAATCAAAAAAATAACAACAAAAATTTAATGAATTAATTTATTGAATTGAATCGAATCGAATGCAATAATAACGATGGCGGATGTCACCATCAATCATTGATGATTTACCACTCCACAAGATATCCAGGATTTTACGACAATGTTGAACGATGAAGTAAGAGGTAAGTACCATAATAGAGATATACGACAACTACCCATGTCACAGATCTTTTCCTTCCTTCCTGGAAAAGATGCTTTACCATCTAACTCATCAAATTCCTTCTTGTCCCGACACACACTCACACACACTCACTCACACTCACA
>JABVXS010001364.1:0-15502 GCA_013365335.1 Madathamugadia hiepei | reverse complement strand
AAGAAGAAATCTACGCCATTGTCGGAGATTGTTGAGCCAAGGTATATGCAACTGTTGCATCTCATTCTTCTTGCGACTATCGTTGCCCCATCGACCCGTCGCTAACCCACTGGACTCTCAGAGATTATCAGCCGAACCAGAGATTATCAAGTAATATACTTGCCAAATTTAAATGATAGAGATTATTGACTTTATTGATTGATTGCGAAGTTTCAAATGGAATACATTTGTGGATTGAAAACAGAATGTAATTTATTATTTTAATCAAAGAATGTTCCAGCCAGCAGTTAGCATGATAAGGTTGTGATCTTAATTAGCTAATTATCCAGGCGATATCATCAATCAATCATCCATTTTAAATGTTCGAATCAATTAAATGAAAACTTGAAGTTTTCAACAATTCAACTGATACGTTGAAATTATAAAGTAATCAACCTGTATTCTTCTAGGATTGCCACTTAAAATTCCATTAATTATCATCTCATCACTTTCATTAATTGAATTAATTTATTTTAATGATTGTGACATTTTGCACTCTGTTAGCTCATATAAAACGGTCTAAAGGTCAATTAATATACCGCTATCATGAAGTACTGAACAGTGAGTGACCTGAGGATTCGTCAATTGCCAGTAGTAAGCATAGAATTAATTTACCTTTGGATTGCCGTAAGAATTTTCTGAAAATCTGAGAATTCAAGAACCGGAAATGCACTTGTGTATTTTCAGAAGAATATTGAAGAGTTCAGGAATATGAATTTCACTGCCTGACTCTCCGTATGACAGGTAATGATTTCGTAAGGAAAAATGGCTTTGTTGGGTGGAAAATTCAAAATTTGTTCAAAAGAAATTTAATAATTGAGTGGTAACCAAAGAAATAATTCGCTTGAAATGTTCGCACTCTCGTTCAGATTATTAAATTCAAATTAAAAAAAAATTTTTTAGGAAACTTTATTCAACCTTTTTTTATTTGCTAGTGCTGAAAGTGATTGTGTGGCAAATTTTTGATGAGAATGAAAAAATTTTGAAAATTTGATTGTCGACCTTTGACTTTCAAAAAAGACTGCAATGAAATATTTAAGTCTTGCTGAGCTGTTGAGAACAACATCTCATTCTTCAATTCACTAAAAGTTTATAAAAAAGATTACTTTGTTTTTTAAAAATTATATGTCATTTGGCTATTCCAATGAAGGATCTCGAATGTCACTCATATTGTCACATTTGATACTAACATTTGACCCAAGAATTGATGACCAACAGCTTAAACTATTCCACTGGGTTGTCGCTTGTCAACAAATCCAGAGGAAGCGTAGGAAGTGCATCCTTAAATAACCGAACCAACTTGGAATACCTAATTTCAGGATATCCTGATCAATCTCTGTGAAACAAAATGATACAATGATTCCTGAATGCTTGAAGAGAATTATGTAAAGCATTGATCATCGTATCGCAGCAATGGGAATCTCCTAACCTGTACTGCAACTTACAGGTATCATGACATTCCGGAAGAGACATCTCTCATGTATCATCAGTGGACATTATTGGTGCTGTTGTAAATATTAATGTTGTTGAGGATTTCATTGAAATATTTAAAAATTTGTCTGACACCACCTATGCAGTCTTGACCTCTCAAGAAAGAGAGAGAAGATAGGTAACAGTAATAGTTTAAGGTCAGACACGGATAGAAGAATTTCACCTGATAGCAGCTAACACTAATAATCTAAGGTTTGACAGAAACAGACACATCTGATTCATCTGATACACGTGAAAAGAAGTGACCGACTGCAGGAGCAGTGAAGATGTGATTTACAGGGGTCATTGGAAGATCTAACGGATTTAGAAATTTGTGAAAGATTGAATTTTTTTATCAATTGCTCTCTCAATCTTCTCTCTCCTCAAATTCAATTATAACTCGAGTATTTGTTTGCTTGAAAGTAAAGTCAATGCTTTCACTTGTTGATAAGCTTGATGGAATTCTTCATGGAAGGTCAGTAAAGGCTAAATTAAATTCAGGAAAAACTCCTTCACTGGCAATTTTCAATTCCACAACTTTGTCCTGTTCTTTCTCTCATTAATTAATCTTATCAGGTAATCAAAGAAACGAACAAATTATCTTGTTCTTCACATTTTTCTTGGAAAAGAAAACCTTCTTCCTCAGATTTTCCAAAAGCTAAATGTAACAGTTTGCACGTATTATCCACGCTTCGCATGAAATTAGCATATTTTCTTCCAGACATTCTGGTGTGTCAAATACCAGCGCAACAGCATTAACAATCAGAAACTTCTAGAAGTATAGGATTGCGTGGTTGTTTGATGAGACAATCTTATTTGGATGATTGCACGCACTTCTTTCCCTTTCATGCACCGCATCCTTTTTTAATTTTCAGTTTAATTAATTTGTTTTTCATTTAATTGTGATAAGCAGAGCTTACTGATAAGTTCTGGAAGAACTGGGGAGAGATAGGGAATGACAGGACGAAAATGATAAGTCGGAAGGACGAGAAAGGGTAGAAGTCTAGATGGAGCACTTTTTTTAATGAGTGAAACCCCATTCAACCTATATTTCCTACCTTCCTTTGCTACACTATCTCCGTTAACTCCCACGTTTTTCTCGTCTTCATTGTATTCGCGTATTTATGCATTTTAATCACGTACGAAGATTCTCTCACGCCGAACTTATAGCAACATTTTCAACAATTAATTCATTAAATTTGAATTCGAAAATGTGAATTTACCTGCCCAAATTGAAATCTAACCATCTTACAATTTGTTGCATTAAGATGCAAAATTATGCAAAAATTGACTTTAGGCAAGGCTTTTCATAGATATAGGTAGATAATCTTGGACAAGTATTTCATGATCTACCACACCAAATTGAGCAGGGCTAACTGACGCGGTTTGCAGTTTGTGCATGCTAAAGTATCTTGCATTCGTGATGTTCTCATTCTGATGGGACAGTCACTTTTTCACTGCAAATAATAGTTAGACGAATTTTTATGTATATTCTTCTCATATGTTATGTTTTAGGGTTGAATGTATGGATATACTAAACTGTATAAGAAAAAACACACCACTACTGAAACATCGGTAAAATTTTTTTGGAATCTATTAAATTAAAGATGAATGATACATTGACCCTGTGGCCTAATGGATAAGGCGTCTGACTTCTAATCAGAAGATTGCAGGTTCGACCCCTGCCAGGGTCGATTACCAATCATATTCCCGCAATTTTTGAAAAAAAAAGCTCTATGTTGCAGCCATCTATCAATTCTATTGTGGTCTGCTGAATGTTGGATTTTCAGGTTCAGGAGAATTATTTCGGTCAGTGTGCAGATTTACAAACTTGATGAGGATATTTGGCGGGAATTGACAAATGACTTTGTCCTGTTGCATATGTATTATGATGAGGTAGATCGAGAAACAAAATTGGTCGCTGTTGATGGCTTTAAGGCAAGTTTTTTTTCGATTACAATATAGCATCCATTCCGAATTCGGATCAGTAAAGCATGTGATCTTCGTGATTGCTTATCAAAATCTTATTCCAGACATCATATGGTTGTCATGTGTGTAACAGCAGTTTCCCAAGACGTATAACATTGTTGTTTACCATGTACGTTAGTACTACCGACCGCATTGTTGTCTGATTGATGATCAGATAGAGAGAGTCCTTGGAAGAATATGAAAATGTTTGAATAATTACAGTTGATTATTGGAGGATTCGTGATCACTTCATCTGTTGAAGTAGTACGACCAACAAAGAAGTTTGTGCACTTTATGAGCTCCAAACAAGGGAGGTCAGAAATGTACGGTTTCGGTTTCCATCAAATCATTGAAGTCGAGCAGGTATGTTCTCTTATTCCAACTCTCAATACATCTTTTTCTTGCTTACAATTCTGTATTGTGCAGATTAAAAATTATAACCATGCTGATCTTTAGATGGAAAAGTATCATTTAAACTCGTGTAGAATTTCTCTTTAAATCTCTATCACAATGAACAGATGATCAGAAAAAAAATCTTCAATTAAAATTTCAGCGAAAATTTAAATTGCGGCAAATCAACGGAATTTTATTCTCTAACGAAATCCTAATTTTTTAACTAAATAAGCATTGATTGCTCATTTTTTTTCTTTCTCTGCATTTAACTGATTTCTTCTAGATTTTGAGATTATTCTTTGACTTCCATTAATGGTGTTATATGAAACTTGGAGCCGGGTAATCGAAATGTTTCCTTCTGTTGTTGCAGTTTTTACGACTGTTCACTTCTATACACAGAAGACTGCATATGTTATCCCGATCCGCAATTCAAAGCAGATCTGAATGGAACAAGATTTCATCTTCAAAATCGCAGCCGTCCTTTTCTGCAGAATGTAGTGAGTCTTTTAAATACATTTTTCAGATTGCTAATTATTGTTAAAGAGATATTGGCGTAATTTTGAATGGTTCTTTGATTTTTACCATATGTCAAAAAAATTTTTTTGGGCCAGCTGATTGGTGTTACCGACTAGAACTGTAAGATAGCAGCTGCTATTGGTACTCGTAGTAATTTCCTGTTCGAGCTATCAGTAACAAATGAAATTTTGATGCAGATGCATTTTTCAGCTCCTAAAAAAGAACAAAAAACGAATGCTTTTCCATTTTTTCCGTTGAAAAATTCTTTGAGACGGAAGCATTTGTCACAAGCAGATATTGATGCCAGTATGCAACACGTTGAAAAAGGAATGAGAGGACTATCTTTTACTTCAGGTGCTTCTGTCACAACTCCGAATTTTATTTCGGTAAGTAAAAAAATGTTAAATACTTGCTGGCTAAACTGAATTAGAATTAAATTTAGCCGTCTTCGTTTGTTGAAGTGATTTCAAATTTTATACTGTCTTTTTTATTCTTCTATTATTAATTATGTTGTATAGCCGTGCATATTCACTGGATTTTAGGGACCTTCCTTGTCAGCGCAGACTTCTGTGAACACAAGAGAAAACTTCCATTGCAATAACTCGACTACATTCGGTATGCAATTTATTACGTATGATTCGTTTCTAATTAACGTATTTTTTTCAAAAAAATCCTTCGTATTTTTTTTCTGGAACAGAAAATCGAAGTCTTGAGCTTTTGCACAATGTCCACTATTTTTTGCTTGAGAAGTGAACAGTAGCTATTGAAAAATTATAGAATTTAAAATTGTGTTGACCGGGAACTTTTTGATGCCGGTTGAAGTTCTTAATACATTTTTCCAGACTCCAGATTGAATACTACTCGACCAGTTGAGCAAAAGCAGTATGAGCTTTGGAGTGCAGCACCATGGAATGATTTACTGAAACAGGGAGTCTGGGATTCATTGTTGAAGGAATAAAAATACGTTCCATTTCCATGTACTACATGATTTTTCTGTTGTTCTGCGTTCGACTGTTTGATTATTTAAATATTTCTTTTAAGTTTGTTTTTTTTTCGTGACTTTTAGTGTTTCAGCGTTAGCGAATTGTGATTTTGCGCTTTTAACAGTGTCAATTGTCCAAATTGTTTGGAAATTTATTGTTACTTATTATAATAAAATTTAATCTATTTCATATTTGAAAGTGTTTTCTTTGTAAAGGTGTATTTAAGTTTTTCAAAACCCGGGAGTTTTATTATAATTTTGGACATAATACAAACAATCTCGAACAAAATGGTGATAATTTCCGAAAAATTGTGTTATTTTGCCTTCATTTAAAATAGTGAAATAGTTAAAGCGTTTGGAGCAAATAGGGTTTGATTAGTTCAGATAACCCATCTTACTAATTTCTGATAGGATCAAGAGATGTAGCTAAAAATTCATCAATTGTTGCTAGGCAACCGAACAGTGTCGCACTGCAATTTTTCAAAATTTTTAGTCCTATCTCAGTTATAAAACAAGAGAAATACTCGAGTGATCCACGCTATCTCTGGTTTTTTTTTTAATGTGAACGATGTGAAGATGTTACTGAATTTCAAGTCTGATTGCTTTGAAATTCTCCTTGCTGAAAACATTGTTGTGATTCATCTGTCCACCGCTGATTAAGCGGACAAGATTTCCACATTTTTACAGCGAATGACCTCATAGTTATAAAACCGTCAGCACTTTTCCAAATTTAATTAATAATATTGCTAGTAAGTGCACCGAAACATTTTGTAATCAGGAAAAGTGATTAGAAGGAAATTATCAGTTTCAACCGTTTTAATTAATACAACTGATTAACTGAAGGAAATGCAAATGTAATTTTCAACGACGACAATTAGCATATTGTGTTTTTCTTGCCGTAAATAACCGAGATGTACTGAGCATCTGGTGATTGCAACCGGAAATAGATTGTTATAAAACTTTTAAACTAAATAGATTCGGGTGATCGGAATGGCAGAAGATAGGAACGAGATAACAGAGCTTGATTGGTTACTGTACTGTAATATACTTTATCATCTTCAAGAAGGATACTATGGAACAGCTTTGACAATCTGTGATGAGGAATTACGTAAAGGTAATTCTCGACAATTCATTCTATTTCGATCGATCGCTTTGATTAAACATGGTAATAATTTCGAGCATTTCATATAAGCAATTTGCATGCTGATTATTTCATTTAACCTTTTAAATTATCTCTCTTTTCTCATTTGACCTTGAAACATACAGCCAGATGTCTGTTCTAATAAACATATCGTCATATATTTTCTAGTTTAATAGTTCTCTTTTGGTGAATCATATCTTCTAAAATACCTAGAAATTAAGACATTCTTAATTTTAGGTCAATATGTGGAAGTAATACGCCTGCTTCACGTGCTACGTCAGGATCCAGTTGTTGGATTTGCAGCATCGGTGATTCTTCGAACAGCGCATGCATCATTAAAAAATCCAGGTTATCCAAATGAAATAAATATTTCAGTACAATGTCTGGGTAAATGCAATTGAGATGTGTTGGAAAGTTACCGGTAAGGTGAGAAATAAGTTTAATTGGGCGGAAATCATAGATCGGGAAGAGATTTCTGGCTTGGATCGCATCATCGATGAAGCATACATTCATGGAAGTGTGGCAGCCAACTACAATGCTGCAGTTGCTTATATGTTGCTTGACTGCAATGATAAGGCTTATTCGATCATTGAAAGAACTATCGATCACAACAAAATTGAAGTATTTTGTCATACCTTACCTTCCTCCTTCTTACCTGTGCACATTCGTCTTGTCCAAATAATCTAAGTTGAATTTCCAGTTTATCGTTCTTCAAGCTTGGATCGAACTACACCTTCGTAAAGGCATGAATAATGCACACAAACTTTTTAAAAAAGGCACTGAAGCAAGTTTGTTCTTTTTTTAATGATATAACCTGAACGCATTGGTTTGAAACTTTTCATCGATTTTCAATTTTAAAATATTCAGCAAATTTTTAATACCATTTGTTACCAAAGAATCCTTTATTAAAAACATTTTAATTCTCATTATTTCTTGCTCAGACAGAGAGAGAGAGAGAGAGAACGAGAGTCTAGCATGTTTTTGTGGGAAAATCTCGAACGTTACTAAAATTTAAATCGATAATTTCAGTTTTAAAACAAAATCTAAGTTTTTAGAATATCCAAGTGCATATATTGGTATGGCACGTTTGCTAGAAAGACGAAGAAACTTGACTGAGTTACGTCAAGTTCTTCAAACTCTGATGAAGACAATTCCAACTTTCCTTCCTGGATATATAGAATACTGTAAGGCACATTTGATGAATCAGGATTGGAGGAATTGCATTGAACAAATACAACAAACCCTGCTTCTACAGGTCTCTCTAAATATTTCTTATTCAAAATTTTCACTGTTTTAAATATTCTTTAAATTTTAATTATAAATATTTTAAATACAACCGAATAGTAGTAGTAGTAGTAGTAGTAGTAGTAGTAGTAGTAGTAGTAGTAAACGCGTTGGAAATATATTAATGCAATAAAACAGGTAATAACAAGTCGAAAGTAATTGAAGTAGAAGTAGAGCTGGTTGAGGTAGTTGTCGTCGTGGGGGCAGTACAGATTGTCGTCGTCAATTGCAGAAGTGATCTGGTAAAAACACTCGCACTGAGTAAAACTGATTCGGAGTTACAATCCACTGTTTATATACACATCTTTCCTCTGACGTGGGCCGATCAAATCGTGACACATCATGCTTGACCAGTTGGCGGGCAGAAGTATATCATAGATTCGACATTGTGGCGCCTGGTAACCTTGACTGGAGCTCATCCTATATTTCGGCATTGGGGTGCCATCCTAATCTTTGTGACTGACTTTAACCTCGCCATTTTGGCTACAGTGGTAGTATGACCCAACAATTTTTTTTTATTTCAATATTTTTGGAAAACAACAACAAGTACCTTTACAAAAGTCTTTACTACATTACAGAATTTTACTACATTTTTAAAAATCGTTTCATACATTAATTTCAGGACAAGAAAAAAAAAATTAAAGAAATTGAGAGATTTAAATGAAATTGAAAATGACGTGATGATTAGATATTTAGAGTGATTGTGTGCAAATACGATGGATGGAAGTAGTCCACGAGATAATCATAAAAGGTCGGATGATGGAACTTGAAAGTACCATGCAAAATTTTGCTGAAGCAATTGAAAAAAATGAACCAAAAAACTATCAGTTACATTGCAAAATTGCTCAGCTAATCATTCGGATCACAACCACTGATCATCCAGCTAATAAATTTGCCAGGTTCTTATAATCCTCCAAGAAAGCCTTACCGTAATGCTTCGTAGTATCGATTGAAGAACCAGTTCGGAGATCATGAAGTATTTTGGATTTATTTAATTTACCTATTCAATCATTTTCTTAACCATCAAGAAATTGCTTTCAGGAAATTGCTTGAAAGAGCAATTTCGGTGACGAAGAATCAGGATTATCAAGGTGAACAGGTAAGATTACTAATGCAAGAGGGTGATTTTAAGGCAGCTGAAAGAATTACCATGGAGGTGTTGAAAGATGATGTCATCACTCCAAATGCACAAATATTAATGGGTAATAATTAATGATCCTCCTGCTTTTGTTTTTTTCTTTGTCAATGTCTCTCTTCCTTTCTCTTTCTCTCTCTGATCGATCTTAAACTTGTTTGAATCTGTCTTGAAGTAGCTTGTTTCTTTAGTGCTGTAATTTGTGGGTCAGGATAGAACTTCTTGCAGCTATAGCACAATGTTTCATTGCAAAAGGTCAAATAGATGATGCTGTAACTCAAATGGAATTTGTCAAAGCAACACATCCGGAAATCTGTCAAGCTAGTGTAAGATTAATTAAACATTAAACAAATATTTCATGAATTTAAAAACAAAATTAAATAATTCAAAATTGAAAAATATTCATTTGCGGATGATGCCAAGCCATTTTGATCATTCAAATTTTTTTTTATTATTAAAAAAAATTTTTTTTTTAAATTTTAGCATTATATCTACCTAATGGCAATATTGGATAAAAAACAACACAAACCATTTGAGCAATTCCTTCAAAAAATGCGAAATGCAGTAGATGTACATCTATCAGCATTGCAGGTTTTCTTCCTGTTTTCCTGGAAATTCACGGATCTTCCCAGATCATCCTTATCACTGTTGCAACAAGCAACTGCAATTTCCTGTAGTTTTGCTAACATTCCATCTGAGCTCGTTTACATTTCCAGTAGCTAGCAACCAAAGTCATTTTAATTTTAACTTGAAAAATTATAAGTAGTTGATATAAGTAGTTGAAAAATTTTTTAAATTGAAATATTTCAGAGCGTTGTATTTGGCATGGAATATTTGACGCTATTAGATCCATATTTCTTGATTGGCATAGCATTGCAACTTTACGACTTTGCACCACTTACAGTAATAATTTTTGTAGATTTTCATTATTGAAAAAAATTCGGAAATTCGCTGGATGATATTAGTGATGAAATAAAGTGAAATATTGAAATTAAGTGTGGTACTCTGTCAGCATCCATGCAAATGATGCATTTCAGCCGACGAATTCGATTAATGTTGTACTGAAAGAAATTGATCGAATTCTTACATTAGTCTGGGATTACTGTCCAGGTATGTGTTCCTTCCTATACATTACTTTGGGGTTACTGTCCAGGTATGTGTTCCTTCCTATAAATTACTTTGGGATTACTGTCCAGGTATGTGTTCGTTCGTTCCTTCTCATCTATATCATATTTTAGTATCACAACAAATGCAAGATTTGAAAGATCTGAGGTGGAAGTGTCACCACTTTCTACTCTAAAGGTGTTCATCTGTCAAGGCCTAGCAGGCTTGGACAGTGACAGTGAGATCTTTAGGTTGTTGGTTTTAGGTAAAGTACCTATCTTTTTGATAATTGACCTTGCAGGGCTATTCGAGCTTTTCTCTTAGGATGATTGTCTCTATCCCACCCATGGATGCGCTTTGCCTTATGAACCCTCGTCAGGTGTGCGAGCTGTGCTAGCTAGCTGTAGATTTTATCTGTTCCCAGAGTGGTAGAGCTACCTGTTACCAGATTTTCCATGCCACATAGATCCTAACCGGCAAAGAATATTTCCGTAAAATAAATCAAGCAATGGATTAAGCAACGGACTGATCACTACTGATATTTCAATAACATCTCGGGAAAGGAATCTGATGCTTAATTATAAATAAGAACTTTTAAAGTTAACTTTGTCTAAAAAGTTTGGAAATTTTGTTGCTAAAAATTTTACAATTTCACCTTTGTCTTTACCGTCGAAAAATTTTTTTTCTAGCATTGTTGACAGCCTGTTATTTGCTAGCTAAGGCAAAATATCTTTCAATGGATTTTGGTGAAGCAGAACGATTATTGCAAAAATGTACCACAAAAAATGATGCTCCACCAGAGGCCCACTTACTTATGGCACAGGTGAAGTAATATCCAAGAACTAACTAAATATTGGTAGGCTTGTTTTATGGAAATTTTTAAAATATACATTTCCAACATTTCAGATTCAACTCCACAAGAATAATTATCTCGAAGCAGGTAGATGCCTGGATAATGGTCTAAGTAATAATTTTAAAGTTCGCGAACATCCACTCTATCACCTTATCAGGGCAAAACTTCAAAAGAACTCGAAACAGATTGCTGCATCCATACAAACACTACGGAAAGCAACCCAACTAACTTCATTTAAAGCTAGCAAGTTTCTCATCAAACCTTACCGAAACATCTAAGCTTTAAGTAATTTATCATCACCATTATAAATTACATTTAATAACTTTACTTTCAGCATTTACTTAGCCAAACTTGCCATTGTAATTTATCATTCTTTAGTTGTTGTTTCACCTAAATCAAAAGTATTTTAACAAATTTTTTCAATATTAAAAAGGAATTTCTACCTAATTTTCTACCATTTTTTTAATAATTTAATAAAATCAAAGTTTTTTTTTTGCATATGAATTTATTCTATGCTTGAAATTGTTTTTTAAAAATTTGCAAACATTTCAATTTTAAAGATGAGTCAAAAAAACGCGAGAATCTAGAGATTGTTGATGCAGATCGTATTGCTATCTACCTGGAATTGATGGATTCTTATCAACAGCTTGGACAACTTGTATATTCTTCCTTCTTTTTGCATTTTCTTCACTGATTGAAAAATTTTTTCGGATTGAAATTCAAAAAATTTTATTAAAATTTTAAAGGCTGAAGTTGATGCGGTGATGAAAGAAGTGCATGAACGTTGGGCTACCAAAACGGAACAGCAACAATTCGTGTTGATTGAAGCAAATCTGAAATTACAACGTAAAGATATTAATGGTGCATTAGAAGTCCTGGAATCTGTGCAACCTTCAGAAGCTAATTATCAATTAGCACGTATTAAAATGGCTGAAATTTATTTGAATGAGAAAAAGGATAAACGAAAATTTGCTGTTTGTTTCAAGTATGTGATCCTCCTTCTCATCCCTTCCTAATAAATAATTGGAAAGGAGAAATTAATTTTCATATTGCGCTATCGCTCGGTTTATCCTCCTATCCTGCAACATTTTTCAACATTAATTAAATTCCAGTAATTTAGCTCAATTAAGCTTTAATAATTAAACGAACAAATGGAGGATTTTTATATTTCATTAAATTTACCTGTCACGATTAGTTTCTGATCAGGACTGGCATGCGAAAATAGAAAGATTGTTGAGTATTTCTTCGCCAAAAAAAATTTTCGATTTTTATTGGATGATTACTACTAGCTGATTCTTTATTTATTCAAGATAATTTTTAATTAATCAATAATGCACCGTTCAGGCAGAAGTATATGTTAGCATTAATGAGAAACTTTTGTTAATTATTGATTAATTTATGAGTGAGAAGGTTTTTTTTAAATTAATTTTTTTAATGGAGAGTTTTTTCGATCAGCTTTTTAATGGGAAATCTTATTCTTTCGATATTAGCTCAATATTTAAGATATCAATTTGATAAATTCAAAAAAAAAACAGCCTGAATTTGTGAAACTTCATCCGGTAAATTTTTGCTCATCTTAAGTTATATTTCATTCAGTTTACCTGTAAAAACTAATCATACTACTCATTCCGAATTATTATTTTAATTTCAGTCTTCTACATCTTTTGTCCTATTAAAAAATTCGTTTTCAGGGAACTTGCACAAAACAGTCCATCACCAGCAGCATATATATTGCTTGGTGATGCTTATATGAGCATACAAGAGGTTCGCTAATCATTTGTTCCGACCTTTGAACTCTAATTTATTTGCAATGTAAATTGACAAAAGGAAATCAAACTGCACGATGATTGTTTTAGCCTGCGCAAGCTATTGAAGTGTATGAAACAGCGTTGAAAAGTAATCCAAAGGATGATGTCTTGGCTGAAAAAATTGGCCAAGCATATGTTCAATGTCATTTGTACACGAAGGTACTTTATTTTTCTAATCCTCATTACCTATTATCCAAATTGAAGGTAAGAAAAAAACTTTTTAACAATCGATGTTGTCGGAAGGATGGCAGATGAAACGCTGGGATGAGAGTATCTCGGTGACATTCATATTGATGATTAAAAAAGATTTTAATTTAGAAATTTAATGAAATGTACTGTGCACAGGCTAATCTGATCTTTGAACTCTAATACTGCACACTTTCAAAAGTAAAATGAAAAAAAAAAAAATGTTCCAATCTTTAGGCAATCAATTACTATGAAGCAGCACTGAAAAGTGGACGTAAGCCAGTGATGAGAATGCGCCTGGCGGAATTGTTATTTGAGCTGGAATATTATGAGAAATGTGAGAAAGTTTTACGCCAGGGACTTGATTCAGATCCAAATCCTGTCGGTAAACTGATTGATCTTTGATTCAAAACATAGCAGCTAGGAAAGAAGGCTCAATTAATGAAGCGTATATCATTAAAAAAAAGGCGGAATTTTCAAAAAAGAAAGCTTTGAAAAAAGTAAAACTGAGGAATTATTTTTACGGAATTTGCTCTACTTTTGCTATGGTCAAATTTTTAGAAACAGCCCGGATGAGTGACCACGTATCCTACTGGTCATTGTTATCGAAATTGTATTTCGAGAATGGCAATTGGAAAGAAGCAGCCACAGCTTTAGAACGTGCACGTGAAATTCAATTATCTATAATTGCGAAACCACCAGATGAAGTTGGAAATCTTGTTGAAGAGAAAAGACTTGCTGCAAAGTAAAACTTCCAGCTTATTGTTAGTTTCATTTTTTACTGGAAGTATCCAATCGACAAAGATGGAATATATTTTTAGGATAAGCTGCCAGCTAGCAGAGTTGCATTGGAATCGAAGGGATGGCAATAAAGCAATTGAACTTTATCAGGAAGCTTTATCCCTCAACAATAGCGATGTTAAGGTGGGAAACATTGGAACATTGATGTAGCCTGAAATACACCATTATCCTGCAATTATTCAACAATATTAACAATCTAATATGTCGGATTTTTGAAGAGAACGAAACAAAAAATTTTAATTTAGGAATGAAACACTACTTTTAAAATCCGCTTAAAAAAAAAAATTAATTTGACATTAAAATTTTGCTTGTTAAAAATTAATTATTTGAAATTAATACTTCACCAGCAACTAAACCTACGGGGTATGTAAGCTTGCTTGAAGTTTTTACTGCAATAACCTTTTATAGGCAAATTAAAAATTTTACTTTTTCATGGACTAATTTAATGTGATGAACTGTTTAGATAATGACAGCACTTGCAAATTTATATCTTTCACTTGGCAAACTGGACGCTTGCAATACACAGTGTCAGCTGATCCTGAATTTCGACCGGAATAACGACGAAGCTACACTGGTCTGTTGCTAGTTTATTATATTTCACTTCACTTTGCAATTTTTTATTTATTTATTTTTGATTATAGATGATGGCTGATTTGTTGTACCAATCAAATGAAATCAATAAAGCAACAATCCACTTCACACAGTTACTCAGTAGGAAACCAGGTAAGTACTATACGGTAGATTTGTTTTTGTTTACTGTGATTTAGCCACATTAGGGCATATGGTATGATGGTGAGGCTTCAGGCTGACCATCATTTCAACATCTCTTTGCTAATTAGGTGTTGAAAAGTTTCATAATTAAAATGTTGAAAAAGCATGAAAAAAGATTTGCAAAGCATAGGTACCAAATTCATTGTGATGTTATAGATCAGTATCATGCACTGGAAAGATGCATTGAATTAAGTTGGCGCAGAGGTGCTGTGGAACAGGCTGAAAACTACCTGAAAAATGCTCTAAGCGCAAATCCTCGCTCTACACTTGATGCCGGATATAATTACTGCAAAGGACTACATGAATGGTACTAATAATGTTTTGTTTTTCATTGAAGCAAAAGAATTTTGGATTGGTAATTAAGAAATAAATAATATAATTCGAAAAATTTTCAACAAATCAGTAGTAGGTCATCACTAATACATCAAAAAAACAATTTTTAGGTATAGTGGAGATCCAAATGCAGCACTGCAAGCATTTAATCGTGCACGAAGTGACCTGGAATGGGGTGAACGAGCTACATACAACATGATTGAAATATGCTTAAATCCGGATAATGAAATAATTGGAGCAGGGGGAATTGAGCACAGTCATGATTCGAATACGTTCGTTCACACATATTCCTTGCAGCACACAGAATGTTAAACTTGGGTTTAGATTTTTAAAACAGTTCCGGGAATACTCAGTAAATCATATGTAAGATAACATCAGAAACATACGATTTTATGATCATACTTGACGGGGAAAATAATGGTATTTATTTCAGAAACAATAAAAATGATAAAGAAGTGGGTATGAAGACGGCGGAAAAATTTCTTAAGGTAAGACTGATTGCGTGGATCATCAAAAGCTTTGGATAACACTTAAGGTAATGGGTGTTTCAACCCATTTGATCAACCTTATAAAGGCTCTATACGAAGCTCAAGAAGCAGCAGTTAGAACCGATTATGGAAACACCGAGTGGTTCAAAGTAGAGTGGGACAAGAATGTATCCTTTCACTTATCTTACTCAACCTGTACGCAGAAATGATCTTCCGGAATGCTGGATTTT
>JABVXS010001363.1:0-15520 GCA_013365335.1 Madathamugadia hiepei | reverse complement strand
TGTGGTGTGTGTGTGGTGTGTGTGTGGTGTGTGTGTGTGTGTGTGTGTGTGTCTTTCTATTTGATGCCAAGCAAATTGAAATTTGATGCGAAGCACATAACAAGAATATTAAAGACTGAATGATTAACTTGTTTTGTTTTTCCTGATTTGTCAGTCTATCCTACTCGCTGCACCCAGAATAATCGTTCTGAGACTAAAAGGGCCAATTGGTTATTTACATTAATTTAATCTCCCTTTTTGTTTAGAATGAAGTGAGAGTACTGGAAAATGTGAGAAACAGGAGGAAATGGCAATTCTATTCCCTCCGGAAGAAACAAACCTCGTTGTGGGATCCCTTAAGGAGTTGACATCGTACGGTTATCGACTGCCTCATTCTTTGATTTCTCATCGTAACATTAGATGGACTTCAATAATTGAATTGCTTTCCTGTTCTTCTTCGTTTTATGTTTCTCTTTCTAATTTAAATCATTCCCGTTAGGATAAGAAGAATCGCTTGGATGTTCCGACCCAAATATAAAATTCAATTGTGAAAATTCCAGGGTTAAAAGTAATTAAATGTAAGCAACTGCACACGAAGAAAGAAGCGCGATTTATTTCACATTGTCTGATCCATCGCTAATCAGAAGTTGAGAGTTCTGAACTTCTCGGTACTTCACGATCGTTATTTCTTCAGAATCGCGAATCGCTGCATTTGGATGCTAGCTCGTTGACAGGTCTCTCTTCATTGCTACCAGAAAATAAATGCAAGGATTATCTTAAACAATGTGGTTCGTAATGCCATGGAGAGAGGAAACAATGGCTACGAAACCTTTTTTCTGTTTTAATGTGTTACAAAGTAAAACTTCGGTCTCGATGAAATGAAAAAACAGTGAAAGTAATGAATTGAATAAATATTTAAGAAGTTTCCGTTTTTTCTCTTTTTCCTGACTTCTTACTATTGCTGAAAGTAGTCGGCTTGATTTCAATTTCATCCATTAATAAGTTCAAGGTGTGAAAGGAATTCGATTAATCCTATTGCTACCTTGATGTTCCTTACTTCCTCCAGATTTGAGAAGAATTTTTGAAATAAATTGCTGTCGAAATTTTTTTTTTTCTTCTTAATCTTAGCACTTGTCCTTTTTTTCTTTTAAACTTCACCTTTTCCCGCCTTGATACTTTTGCGCTTTTCTTAAAGCCTAAGACATAATTATACTACATAAAAGCCTTATGAATTGGAATCCTAAACACCGTGAAAATAGCTAAAGTTTATAACAATGAAATTCCACAGCATTCTTAAAAAATTTTATTTGCAACCACTTGCATCACTCAAAAGTGTCTAGTCAATAGTTTCTGAAATCATTTGATTCATTCGCTATCAAGGAAGTGCCGGACAAATGGTTTCTATAGTCAGGTACCAGACAATTCAGTCTGTTCAGTTTTTCTAGAAATGATGAAATTGATTTCAAAACATTTTCCAAGCTATCGTGTTTTGATCTATTTTAATTCATTTACTTTTCTATTTTTCCTCATTTGTTGAATGTCCCATTTAATTATGAAAAAGTTCAACATAAATCAAAATGACCTTTGAGAAATCCTTCTCTCACTTCCTGTTTTCATTCCATATTTTTAATGTTTGCCTCGTTAGTTCTTATTTTTCAATTTCTTCGAAATTGAAAAATAAAAAGTTCATTCGAACACTGATTGAAACAACTTCTATGTCTAAATAATAATTAACAAATTGATGCGTATGGACAAAGTCGCAATAGAAAAAAGCAAATAATTTGATTTTTTTGTCGCAGTAGTTATACGTCACTTGGAGAAAGTTCAGTTTAAAACAATAAAAATACCACTTGGATGAGAAGAATCAGTTGACCCTTCTGACCTGGAATGATCGACAATATCTATCAGATATTGAAGCAGTTGCCTTATTGAATTCACCCAACTCAAAGAATAGCAAAGGGATGTATATATAATAACGATATCTAAGATATATAAAGTTCATTTAATTTCAACTTAGAATGAAATTTTTGGAGGATTTTTTTCATTTTAATTTCAGCACTTATTTACCGCAACCTTCGCCCTTTTTTGTTTGTTTTTCGCCGTTCCATTTCAAATTCTCGTCGGTTCCTGGTTATGCAAGTGGTTGCTGTTTATGTTCAGAAAAGAATTGGCATTTTCCTCATTCCTCTGATTTCTCAACACAACCACTTCACTTCCATTCCTGCAGACTCCAAATTAGCATTTTAGCAATGTCAGAACAAATTCAAAACATTTTTTGTAGAACAGTAGAAATGGTTTCGAAGGTAATCTAGAACAAATTAAATTTGATTGATCACGAGGTGGTTTCATTTTTAGTTGAAGGATGAATAATTTAGAACGGTTTATGCTTTCCAGTTAGCTCAGAAACAACGAGTTGGTGAAATGCCCGATGATAAATGGCATCGCTTTTATCAACGTCAACACTCCGATGCTGATCACGAGAACCGCGCACTTCGCAATTATAATAAACCATTCAATTTAGTACCAGGTGAGTATCCTTTTGTAATTTATACCTTTTCAGTTATTTCTTGTCGTATCTGTGCGGTATTATCTGAAAATCCAGTTCAGAAAATTTCCATTCCATCCATATTTTGTCATTATCAATTCCCTCTGCATGAATGTCTATCCGACTACTGATATTAAATCTGAACAATTATTTGAGTTCGAGTAAATGTACCGGTAAAGGTTGAATGATTTACAACTAGAACTTTAATGTAATTTATTGCGAATGACTCATTATAATGAATGTCAAAAAATTAAATATTTCCGACATTTGAAAGTTATACTTAAAGTATTCTATCCTCGAACACCTTAACCGATTCTGGTACTGTCGCCAAAATAGCGAAGTTAGAGCCAAAGGATCAACATAGCGCCACAATGATTTGCTTCTGTAAAGGTCGCTAAGCGCCACAATTTCAAAATTATGATTTATTTCTGCACCACATCTGGTCAAGTATGATTTGCTTCAATCTGATTGGCCCACACCAATGGAACAAATTTTAAATAAACTGTGGATTATTAATGTTTTACCAGTTCAGTTCTGTAATCGACTATCTCCACCACTCCGACTTCGACTGCTACTTCATTTCAAATCACTTTGGACTTATCATCATTAGCTGTTTTACTGTATTCGTATTTCGAACGCGTCAGATTATTATTTTACACGAATGAAGGTTTAATTACTCAAATTCGAGTACGAGTTCGAGTTACCCAGCGAGATCTCTCCCGCAAACAACTATGACGGCGCTAACCAAATCGCGACATTCCAAAGCAAATACCTTTTTTTTTTCCGACAGGTACTGCTGGAATTTCACCATTATTGAATGATTAAGTCTTTTACATTTATCTTAAATGGATGGGAGAATCTGGGAAGGGGAAATCATAGTAATATATTCCATAACTTCTTCACTTTGTTTTCTACTGTAGAGATTTTAAGGCATTCGTTGAAGAGCAAATTTAATCGAACAGCTTACTTTTTTTCTCATTTTCCTAGTAAGTTTGGAAGTTCTATGCAAGTGCCTCTTTTTCAAGTATTTCCTTTTCTAAGATATTATTTGTGATCAACATAGCAACTTTACGCAATGCCAACTTTCGCAGAAGTTTCAATTCCGGAAGTGCTGACATGTGTTTAAGTAGTAATTAAATAATGGCGCTAAAATTGAGCGTGACAGGAATGGATGGATTTCCATCACCTCTTCCTTTGAAAATGATAGATAACAGAAAGAGGTTAAGAAACCTTAATGTTTACTCCTACTCATGTGCACTTTAATTCTTGTTTCATCAGCTGAATCAATAAAATACTAATTAATGAATCCTGATGACAGTGCACTTATCGTCAAATTACTTTTCCTTGACTTTTTTAAGGCATCATCGCTCAAATGAATTTTCTTTCCTGGAAAGTCTGCAGCATGAAAATGAAGATAATTCGATACTCATATCATTTAGCAAGTTTCAACAGCCACTTTCATGTTGAGAAGAAATAAAACCCAACTTGATAGTATTATATAACAACTTTGAGAAGTATCACTTACACTGTCAGCTTGTTTAACGTAATTGCAGCCAATTCTTTAAATTTTAAATTCAATATTAAATATGTAATCCTTGCTGAATTCTCGTCTTGGAATTCTTGAAATTTTGCGAATTAGCTAAATTAGAGCAAATTTCTTTTAAGCATTGCATTTGGTTTTTTATTTCTTATTAAAGCATCAAATGTGGAATACTTCCTCCGCAAGTTCTGAAACAAGTAAAGCAATGAACAGCGCCGTGCAACATGTAGTATTTCACATTACGAACTTCACTGAAGCACCCAATCATTCAACTCATTTCACTTCCAGCACTTCAAATTCTATTTAAATTGCACAATTCACCACCATTTGATGCGAAGAAGTATAAGTGCAGCAGTAGCAGTTCTGCTTTGCAACAAAGCTTGCCATATCGAACTTTCCTCACCGATAACTGTTGTTGCATGGACAGTACATTGAAGATATACGAGGTGGATCTCTGACGATATACTGTGCAGGCTTTGCACAAAAATAAAAATGACTGGAGGGGAACTTGACTCAGTTAAGCTCTAGTTAAAGACTTTTGCGGAAAGTCGAAAATCAACTTTCCTCACCGATAACTGTTGTTGCATGGACATTAAAAAACGAAGTGTAAGATGGCAGCAGGACTGGTGAAGGATGTGAAGCAATTCTTTGTGTCAGATTACCTGGTGAGGATTTCAACAAATTGATAAAGTCCTATTTCTGCTAAATGTAGAAAACTTGAAATAAATGCATCAATTAAAGAATGAATTACTATAATTATTGAAGATATTTTCGAGGAACAAAAACTTCAGAATTATAGTTTCCATCTCTTCCCACACGCCAGAAGTTGGTCGACTTCTGGGAAATTTTCCGGCTGCTAACAGGTGTCCCGTCCAGCGGGAGGAATAAGGAGAGCCCGAAAGATTGCAACGGGGTCTCCCCGTGACACCTGGAAGACAGAGTAACGTGAAAAACATTCCGTAATCAGTGGAAATGTGACTGTGGAGAAACGGTAGAACACAGACAATGGGCGGAGATGGACTGGTTTAGAGCGCAATTTGCAAGCACCCAATCGATAGAAAAAATAAGTGAAAGTTGCACAACTGCTAGATATGTTGGGAAATGATGAGACGGAAAACTTAGACTTCTCGAAACTCCAGTATTTCCTGATCACTTAACTATCAGTCTTCGCTTGTGCACCAATTAAAAGAAAATTATGTTGCTGGAGAATTGACTGAAATGGAATTAAGTTCTGAGTAAAAGTTTTCTTGTCGGAAATCTTTTCCTATTTGTTCAAATTTTTAGAGAAGAATTTTCATTTATTTAAAAGAAGAAGAAAAGTACTTCTTTCGGAAGGATTAAGAAGGCTGAAAGTGGCGGAGAATGTGGAAGAGTTGCCAGAATGT
This sequence comes from Madathamugadia hiepei, assembly GCA_013365335.1. Lineage (NCBI taxonomy): Eukaryota > Metazoa > Nematoda > Chromadorea > Rhabditida > Onchocercidae > Madathamugadia > Madathamugadia hiepei. The sequence goes on along the minus strand of JABVXS010001363.1, from coordinate 10,071 downwards.
TTGCGACAATTGAGGAGCTCTAAAAAGGATTAAATAATGCAGCATAGTTCTATTCCCACTCAGATATTTTCTTCCCTTTCATTACTTTTTGTGAAATCACAAATGTTGTATTTACCTTCGCCCAACTTGAGTGTACTTATTGGTAATCAAGTTTAGTTAAGTGCAACATTTTTTATTCAAAAACCCTGCAAAAATAATGTCATTATCGTTGGTGAAGCATATGTATATATGAACCTGTTAACTTTCCTCTCCTCATCATTGACTCGGGAATTAGGAGGTATTGCTGAAACTCTCCACTTTTTCCCTTCTCGCTTAACTTTCCACCTTCCCACCTATTATTCCTAGTAGGTTTACAGGAATCTCAGCAAGTGCTTTGTCTTCATTGCTTTGGATCCAGAAAAGTTTTCCCCTTCTGAATCCCTTCGGTATTGTCAAATCAATTGGCTCTACCACGACAATTGTCTCTTTTTCTTTTCCTGCTCTCTGTTAAATGCTAACTTCCAACCTAATGTGCGCTGAAATTTTCGAAAAATCCCATATTTAAATACAAAAAAAAACGAATTGGTTCTAAATCCATACTGTTGACTATAACTTTGCTACCCAAACCACTGGTCGAAAGGACGAGCTTTCAAAAGCATTTGTAATTTCTTAATTGTGTTAATTAGTTTTCAGAAGAGAAAAAGATGCAAAAGTTTCGCTTGCTAATTCATTCCTATTTTATTAGTCAAAAATATTCAGCGAAAACTAAAGAAATCAATTTCGCTGATAACTAACTGGTACTGTACTTTTCTTCCTTTCAAGAATTCCAGTTAGTTTAAAATTTTCACAAATATTTCTTGAAAATCTTCAAAATATTATTCATCCTTTCTTGTTGCACTGCCGTGAGTTGATCAATCGATTTAATTAGCCGAGAAAACTATTGTTTTATCAAGGATTGTAGTATTAATTGAATGCGGTAGAGCTCATCAATATAACTCTTCGTAATTGGCCAACAAAATTTATTAATAAAAATAGCTGTAATAAACGTTGACAAGCTCTGAATGCTTACTTCATGAACTAATTTTTATGTTTCTAATCCTGTCCACGACAAGACGGAGAGACATGAAAACTCTTCCAATGAATAAATTCAAATATAACATAAAAGTTTTCAATTCCTGAGAGCTGTGCTCTTCTTTGCAGCAAAAATTATGACATTTTGACGACAAAACTTTTATTATGTCAGTACATTCAACGTGACTTTGAAAAAATTGCTCAATACCTGGTCATTCGTTAAATTTCTCTGAAGTCTTTCCAATCATAATGCTAAGAAATTTAATGAATTAAAAAAAAAGCGGCAACAATCAAAGGTGAAACCTTTCCATTTATTGTACCAAATCCTTTTATAGCACTGCAACTCAAATTTTACTTTTTATGCTTTTTATTGAAACACAAAATTCGGGTTGCATGTGAAAATTTTTTCAACGCGAACACTTGCTTAATTGTTTTCAAAAATTTCTCGCGCCTTCATTGAATCAACTGCTCCGTCACGCCAAATGAGCTTTTCCTCTACTTAATGAGATCTTTTAAATTTGAAATTTTTTCAAACTAAATGTTGCAACCATTTGGAAAATGATTTGGCTTAGATGTTTGCCTTTATGCTTCTGCTGCGTTTCTTGTTGCATTCTATGGAATAAGGCCTGAAGATTTAAAATTTTGAACAGACATTTCGAAAAGTCCTCTTATTAATAATTTTTGAATCCGTTCAATGCCACACATTTAAAATTCGGCTTTTTAATTTAATATTTTGTTAAATTTCTCCACCATTATAGTCAACCTTTCGTAAATCTGAAATGCCCTGCAGCAATTTATAATTTTTTGGCTCTTTTTGAATTTATAACTTAATAAGCGAAACTATAAACTTGCCTTTGCGTCTATGCTCTGACAAAGATCCTACCTTCCCAAGTACAATGCCATTTACGAACAAAAAATCAAACTTGAAATTTGTTGAACTAATTTAGTTTGCGCAATAAATAGATTTGTTCATTTCTCGCAGTCATAATTACTTAAAAGCAAATACAAACTTCGTTGTTTTGAATTTTGTTGATAAATTCAGTTAGCTTGCATAAATCAGCTTTGCAAGAATAAAAAAAGCTTTGTTCATTTCTTGCAATCATCATAATTTCTAAATTTTCTAAATTTTTTTCAAATTTTTTAATTTTCAAAGAGCATTAATGGATCAGAAAATTGGTGCAAATTAAGTTGTAAGTTAGCGTTAATTAATTTGTGCAAAGTTTCAATTGAAAATTTCCTTTTCAAATGCCAAAATTACAGTTCAACATGTGATGGGACATTTGGGGACACAATTATTCACTCGTATGCTATCGTCGTTATGGTTGTTAATAGTCCTGAAATACATATTGAACCATTCCGATTTTTTCCAACACCAAAAAATCGAAAATGTAAGTTAACGGAACGAATAAATTAGTTGCATTCTGAGCGGAAAGCGGAAAGAACGACATTTCCGTCGCGAAACATTCAAGGAACATTTAGCAAGCTTATAGAATGTTATGTTGTTAATTAGGAAGTAGCTTACATGAAACAATAACCACAATTAATTTTCCAACATTCACATGAAATGAAAATTTCCGCTACCGACTTGATCAGTGAAAATATTGCTAAATTTTAATTGAAATATTTCACTGACTATTCCGCAGTGAGTTATTTCTATGCAATTTGCTATTTGGAACCTTAAGGTAACATGGTGTTTGCTCATGTTTCAACTGGTGTATTTGATGGCTGGTATCGTCGATATGAATTCTTCCCGAGTAAGTGGTGTCACGAATTTTTTTATCCTAACAAATTTGTTCTGATTCCTCACCTTATTGATTTGCAGTAAAGGAATTGTCTCCTTCCTGTACTTCAGAAAAGTAACATTTGGGGGATTCCGCTGAGCGGAAGTAGTTTAGATTGAGATATGCACTATTAGTTAAGTTGTTGTCAATGGGAAAGCCAATAATTGTCTGGTTATTTCATCGAATAGCTTACTCCATCCATTTATGTTCCTTTTCCGATCTCCTTCACTTCGCCAATTCTTCTCTCCCTTATTTCCATCTTTTCATCGATTCCTTTGTTTACCATCTCTAAACAATGAGAGCTTCCAACCTGAATTTCGAATTGATCATTTGCAGCAGCCGAGAATTAATTACTTAAGTCTGGGAAATATATATATGTTTGAGAAGCTTTTAAGCTAATAAGGCAGAATGATTTCGAACAAAGCTGGTTAATAAATAATGTAGTATTACGACTGGCAGGTAAGCACTGTGATAATGGAAAAGGTTAACTTGGATGACTTGATATTTACAGTTAAACCTCAATTAACTCTTCTATGTCACTGTCAATCCAAGTAAATCAGCGAGTGTTCTTGTATTGCATTGAGAGAAAATAATTAAGACAATAGGATTCGTTATTCTTGATGTTCATTACTAATCACTCTTGGCTGAATATTTCTGGCTAACTTCATTTACCTCTGCGCAGCCACGCAGGAAAGAAAAACTTTATCACTGAACAAGAAAGTAGAGAATTCATCACGATATTTGAGAAATTTCAATCTCCTTTGTTTTACTAAAGTTTATTTTTCTTTGGAACATTTTTTATATTTGAGAAGAACTTTGAAATTGCAATTCAGTTGTTGCTAAAAAAATAAAGAAAAATGATGAACTTTGGTTAGCAATTTAATTAGCAGAGGATGTTAAGGGTGTTCTTTTTAGATTATTTTGATCTCAAAAAAATGTGAAGCAATGCAAATATTATTTAAGTGGCAACTTTGGACAAAAGAACTTGTCCCAAAATTAATTATATTCAGTGTATTCACTTTATTATAACGCCTTACGAGAGATAGTTGAAATGTTTGTTGTGACAAGATGACTTTTGCTAAATTCGAAATAGCTTCTGTTGAATTTTTCTTTCAGAAATGTGCCGATGACTCTTCCATTTACAAAAAGGCCTAGCACGAAGTGCAGATACATTGCATCCGTTGGATGCTACTTGGCAGATATCTTTTCTCTTTTTTGTTTTCAACTGAAATAAAATTTTAGCACGATGTTTCAGGAGAAATTCTCAAAGGGATTAGTAAAGAAATATTTGAGAGAGGGAGGACGTAAGGTTTGAAAAAAACATGGAAGTGTATGACTAGGAATCAACGTTTCAGAAACAACAATCGAAAAAATTTATCACAAATTGTAAGCTAACGATTATGGCAGGAAACAGGTGCAAAACTGGCCTTGTGAAAAGAATGCTTACCTGAGCAATGAAGCATCACAAAGAGCTTAGGAATTGCTTGCAAACGCTCTATGAATCATAACGATCAGGCTCATACGCTACGCTTACTCAAAATTATATGTCATTCTTTTATCGCATCCGTTGGGTCCACGAGGCGTAAAAGTATTGCCGTTGCTATCTGGCACTGACTGAGTAAGAGACATTTCGAGAATATTTCGAGGAATCCTGACCATTGTCCGAACCAAGCTATCAAGCAAATGTCAAAAGGTCCCGACGATGATCATTTGCGGTTACTGGTTATTGAGGAGACAAGTAATGTTGAGAGCAGTGTGACCGAATCCGATGATTATAATGAAAAATTGCAAAAAGGCCTAGCACGAAGTGCAGATACATTGTATCCGTTCGTTGCCAGAAATCGACAATCGTCATCCATGCGACGTCATTCGCACAATCCGAACAATTCAGGACGCCAATCCTTGCTGTGGGCACGACCGTCACTGGACGAAATAATGGCCAGAGCAAGTCGACGTTCGCCGGAGGCTCCGAAACTTTTTCAGTCCGCCAGAATTGACCCAATTAAAGGTCTGGCTCTAATCAATCAAAATTTTTTTGAGGCAATTTTTTGTTCTCCTGGTATGAATATTGCTCAGTCCATTACCCATAGTTGATGTGTCCTTCAGGATTTTCTCGAATTATAATTCAACTACTTCAATTTTTTTTTCATTCACTTCTATCAAGAACAGACAAAGAATTGAGCCACTAAGTGGAATCCTAATTGTTCCTTTCATTTCAATGGCTACTTTAGTCATCGTAGTGTAATCGATCATTGCTTTAAAAAGCACAAAGAAGAAAGGAATCAGTTTTATTGCTTCTTCAGTTCTATTTTTTGGTTTTCATATCATTCATAGCGAGGTAGTATGATCCGCATAACACACAAAGACTAACACACGGGTTCGATTCCAAGTTGTGTTATCCCTGACGACAGACCTTTGCGGCGGACCGGTCGGGCATAAAAGTTTGTCGCACTTACAAAATAATAGGCTATACTCCAGAGACGGGCAAGGGCCGGTCTATGCGAACAATGATCATACGTGTGGAGAGAACAATCCAAAGTAGCGGACCCTGCAACCAAGTGGGACAAACGCTATAATCGAAAAAGTTATTTAAAGTCGTAAATGAAGTTCTCTTTTCAATTAACTGACTTGTTCATTAAGCTCTTTCCAAATACTTTCGCTACTTCACCAATCAGTTTGTGTTTGCTTTTTGGTTTCCTGTTCCTTCAGTTTAACCATTTTCAGTTCGCAAATTTCTAATTTGTATTTTTCTTTTCCTTTTATTTCAATGTAAATGACTGCTTGATAAAATGAGCTGAGTTACAAATAACGTTCCCATCAAAAGACGATGAAAATAATGAAGGAGAAGAGGAGATAAGTATAAAATCATCAATTTTTTACCTAAATTTTAATTAACTTACCTCACTCTTCCACAGTCGTTCTTCAAAGGACGGTGACAAGTTGACCTCTATGTTTCTATCTATCATTCACGTGATACTAATGATAGCATTGAGCAAAGATATAAATAGAATGCATGCGAAATGATGGAATAAATTGCCAACCCTTAAAGTGGCGGTGAATCATGGAGAAAATAATAGAAAAGATATCAGAGATGCATACTACAATCATAGTACATGTTATGCCATCATTTTTGAAGAATTAAATTCGCAAATTCTTTTAAAAACTGTAAAGGATTGATAGAAAGAAGAAAGCCAAGGTAAACAGTTAGCCAATATTGAAAGTGAGCGTTTTTTTTTTTTCAACAATCATCATCGCATGAAGCATTTCACATTTTTCAGCAGAGCAAACAAACTTCCTCTAGTGCATCTCAAATAAATCCAACGATTTCTCTGTCAACTTTCTAATATTTTCAAATGCCTTTCCTTCACTTAAATAGCCTCTGTACTAAATATATTTTTATTTCACACATATTTTGCACTTTGAAACTTCACAGCAGTTCATTCCCTTCAATATTCAATTATGTTTTTCTTACCGAGTATTGGCAAGATTTTGCAACGCTGCGAATTCGATAATGCATGCCACCTTCTCAGCTTATTCCTGTTCATCCTTTTCATTTAATGAGTACCATCTCAGAGTAAATCCACGTCATCGATTCCTACATTTTGTTGCTGATGGAAGCCAATCACTGATTTTACACAGTATCAGAAATTAAGTGGTGGTATTGCTAAAGTTACTCCGCACAGCCTATAATTTATCAGTAGTCTGGATCTTTGAATGAAAAGATAATGGAACGAAGTTGACGGCAATTTCTATCCGCTTATCTCCTCTTATTTTCATCTTTGGTGATCAAAGATCCGCCGATTATCACAAAAAAATAGAGAATGCCAACTGTGACCGACTTGAACTCTAATCCAATAAACAATAAGTTGATCTCTCCATCGAAAACTGTGGAAAGTGTACAATCAACTTATATTCTTATACTTCAACGCTGACTTTAACTGGAAAGTGAAGTGAAAGATTTTAAAATCTTTGGACAATGTCTCTCACATTATTGCTTGGTTGCCGTGCCCTAATTTATATGAGCATATATATAGCTTGGCACATCGGTACTTCAGTCTGTCATTTGCTTCTTTGCCTCACATATTTCCCTATTCTCAGGGGATTAACTGAAAGTAGTACATTCATTATCATACCTATCAGTAATCCGTTATCAGTGCAGAAGGAAAACAATTTCACAAATGAGCCAAATGGAATTGTCATCATTTCCCCGTACTTTGTCACCACATTTACAGCAATAACAACAATAGCCCTTTATTTTATCGAAATTTTTGTCTACAACAGTTTAGAATCAATATTTATGAAATGTTGAGAAGGTTGACATTCCTTTTATTTGAGCATTTCAGTCGAAGTGCACGAATATTCCTCAAAATGCTTGTTTGGTAATTTCATAGCTGACAGGGAGTGAGATATAATTAGTTCCATGCTGAAGTTACCCAATTTGATTAAAATATTCCCCACTCTATGTCACCCTCTCATAGCTTTTAATCTATTTGTGCTATCGTAATTAAATATGAATAAGGAAAAAGACGAAATAATGTGATTACGACAGGTAAGCAAGTCTTCACCTGTTTTTAGTATCCCTAAATGAATTCTATTCCTCAAATCAGTTTTAATTTAAAAATTTTGTTCACTTCTGCTATTAATTAATATTTCAGCAAATATTCAAAGTGAATTAGGTGTTTGTGGTTGGATCCTAACGATATTATCTTACATATTGATCTTTTTCACATTACCAATTTCAGCATGTATGTGTGTCAAAGTAAGTTTTCTAAAAGATTTGTTCAGCTTTATCACAATTAAATTTCAAATGCTTTAAATATATAATTTCAAGTGCTTGTATGGGAAGAATGAGTGAAACAGAAAATTCATCGTCGTTCTTTATCAAAATGTTTCAGGTTGTGCAGGAGTATGAAAGAGTCGTGATATTCCGCTTAGGTCGCTTGATGCCTGGCGGCGCGAAAGGCCCAGGCTTGTCTCTCAATTTGACGATTTATTTAGCATTGCCAAATACCTTTCCAATCATGAAAAGTTTTTCGAATGAATTTGGATGTTTTTAGGCATATGTTTCATTGTGCCATGCATAGATACCTTCCGTAAAGTGGATCTCCGTGTGATTTCCTTCGAAGTGCCTCCTCAGGAGGTAAGAATGAAACATTCAACTTATTGCCATTTGTCACTTGCACAATCTGTTCAAAGTTTTATTGCATTCCTTTTTTTAGAAGGAAGAACGCGGATTTATCTGCTTAATCCTGTCAGCTCAATTTCAAGATTGCACCATCCATCAAAATTTCATTATATTTCATCATTTGCTGTAGGGAAACGTTTAGAATTAGACGATTGAAGCTTTTCATTTACAAATCCTATTATAAAAAATCAATATATAATAATAGAAAACCTGCTACTGTTAGCAGCAAGCTCGACCTTTCATCCACACCGCCGCCATTGTACCTGAACAGCCTTTTGTTTCTCGGCCCGGCTAATCATAACATATTCATCCGTGTACCATTAATTAAGGACTTTCCCACGTTTTCTAAAAAAACTGCCTCAATTTTAGCGATATTTCAGATTTTGTCCAAGGATTCAGTGACTGTAGCTGTAGACGCAGTTGTATATTTTCGAATATCGAATGCTACTGTATCGGTTACTAACGTTGAAGATGCTGCTAGGTTACTTCTTTTCCTTCAATGTGATTTGCTAAAAACTTTCTAAAATAAAAATCAATAATCAAGTGGGAAAATAAACGTTTAAATGTTTTTTAAAATTGAGATCAACAAAATTACTCGCACAAACAACATTAAGAAATATTCTTGGAACAAAAACATTGGCGGAAATGCTTTCCGATCGAGAAGCCATCTCTTTGCAGATGCAGGTGAATTTATTGTCAATTTCTTACTTTCAAATTTGGTAAAAACTGCCAAATAAGTGCCAAACAATATCAACTGAACGAAGACGATTGAAACATGTGGGAAACAGTAAACTCTAAATTTTTCAGCAAAAACTTTATATCAATTAAACTTTGAAAGTACGATGAAACTTAGCCTAACTTCAAATGATATTTGTCATTGTATAAGGAATTTTAGTGGTTGCTATCAAATGACAATAAGTTTTCAGATAACGCTTGATGAAGCTACAGAGCCTTGGGGAGTTAAAGTAGAGAGAGTAGAAGTGAAAGATGTCCGACTTCCCATACAACTTCAGCGTGCTATGGCTGCAGAAGCTGAAGCTGCACGTGAAGCTCGAGCTAAGGTTTTTTTCTTCAGTTGTATTTTGTACTTATTTAACTAGTTCCATTCTGGTATTAGCTATCATTAATGGAGCGTGGTACATCTGATTAAAGACTAACCAAGTACATTTAATCTCACGTGAGAAACGCCTAAAGCTCACCCACGTCAAAAGCTGCAGATTCGATGACTTGCAATAATTTCATTTTTTTAAAGGAAATGTCCAAAATTTCAGGTGATTGTTGCTGAAGGCGAACAAAAAGCTTCAAGAGCTCTGAGAGAAGCTGCTGAAGTGATCGCCCAATCACCATCCGCTTTGCAGTTGCGATATTTGCAAACTTTGAACTCAATAAGGTTAGTTTCAATTGTGATGTTCTTTCAAAGTAAGCTGATCTCATAATTATGGATGCATCGACAACATGGAAAGAAAATGAATAAATGCAAATGAGCTAAAAATATCTTTCCCATTGCTTCTAATTTTCGAAATTTCAACAAATCAGTAATTATTGGCATACAATGCGTAATACATTGCATTGAATGACCACCACATATTACATTAATTTCAAAACCAGCCAACCAACAAAAACCATTACTTCCACTACTACAAATAGGGTTAATTGTTATAAGCATGAAAAAACTGACTTTGAAATTGAAAATAATTTTTAAAAAACTTTAATTTAACAAGTAAAAAGCGATTCTATGTCATCAATTGCTTATAATATGCTTCAGCGCGGAAAGAAATTCGACAGTAATCTTTCCACTTCCCATCGATTTGTTGACATCATTCTTCAATCGTACCGTCTCTAAGATGCCGTAAGCTGTTTTTCACTCAAATTTAATTTCAAATTCACAGAAAAAATTACATTTGACGTTTGATTCCATTCATTTTTTCCAAGAAGAATAGAGTCTAAGAAATGACATTCTTTTGCGTAACTTTGCATTTAATGACTAAATGTTGTAGTTGTTGTAGTTGTTGTTGTTGTTGTTGTTGTTGTTGTTGTTGTTGTTGTTGTTGTTGT
>JABVXS010001362.1:0-15523 GCA_013365335.1 Madathamugadia hiepei | reverse complement strand
ACGTCTCGGTTCTGTGCCATGTCCGTTGAGAATCCAGCGATTTTTAGGTCCCGATTTATCGTGTCTTGCCACCGTTGTCTTGGTCTTCCTCGGGGTCGCTTGCCTTCTACTTCTATCTGAAGTGCTATCTTACGAGGCTTCTGCGTATCGGCTCGTAGAGAGTGACCATACCATTTGAGGCGTAACTCTCGCAATTTGTCAGTGATGGAAGCTATTCCGTATCGACGTCGAATGTCCTCATTCGTTACTTATTCCAATTTTGTTATCCTCGACATCCATAGTAGCATTTTCGTCTCCATAGATGCTAGTTTCTGTTCTTTTTCTCTTGTTGTTGGCCAGCGTTGGGTGTACTTGAGGCGATCACTAATCTTCTTGTCGCAAGTGATTCCTGTTGTACTGCACCATTTCATCCAGGCGGCAGCTATTCTCGCGTTGATTGCTTCGTCCATGCAACCGTCATTGGATATTGTTGAGCCAGGGTATTTGATGCTGTTGCATCTTATCAGATTAACTCCATTGATTTTAATCGTGCCTTGCTCATTAGGATCGATCGTCATATATAGAGAGAGTCTTCTTGATATTTAGCTGCAATCCGAACTCTGCGAAGCGATGTCGTCTACGTATAGTAGGATCCATAGCGCTGGCATGGGTGATGGAATCTATGGCTAGGATCAGGAGTAGGACACAGTTTTGAGCCTTGGTGTACTCCGCTGTTTATCGGAAAATGTTCGGATTTTCCGAATGTTGAAAGTACCTTACATACTGGTTTTTCGTAGAGTAGTTATACCCATCGAATGATTTCTTCTGGGACTCTATGTCGACGTAATGCATACCAGATAAGTTTGCGTAGAGTTTGTCGAAGGCTTTCTCGAGATCGAGTAATACTATGTAGATTGGCTTCTGCTTTTCGCGATATTTTTCTAGTAAAAGTCGTACTGCGTGTATAGCGTCACTTCTTGACAAATCCGGCTTGGTTGACACTGATTTCTACAATATTCCTTATGCGACGATGAGTATTCTTTCGAGTATCTTCATTGTATTTCACTGATTGGACAGCAATTCTTGCAGTCTGCTGGGTCGCCCTTCTTCCATATAAGAATTGTACTACTGCACTGCCATATATTGAGGATTTTGGATTCCTTGATTTTTTCGAAAAACTGGGTAAGCCATCGTGGTGCGTCGTCGCGTATACGTTGTGACGTCGCGTATACGTTGTGAGATGGATATGACAACGCCATACTTCGTTTTGAGATTCTCATTGTAGAAGATTTTTTAACCTGAATCAGCCTCTCTTACTTTGTCTCCACATTATCACGTTTCCTGTAGGGCGCAGATGTCGATATTCAGCTGTTTCAGGATTTCTACGAGCTAACCTAGTCTTTCCGTGAGAGTCCCAACGTCTAACGTGGCAATTTTCATCTCATTTTTCCGTGGGTTGTTCCGCCTGTCATTTTTGTTTACAATTTGGACTAGCCTACTTTCGTTCTGACTTTGTCCACCAGCCAGAAACTCTTGCATATCGTTCGCATAGACCGGGCCTTGCCCATGCGCGTCGTTTCTGAAGTACGCTTTAGCATTCTTAGGTATACGACTAACTTTATTCGACCCGCCCGTCGCAAAGGTCTGTCGTCGGAGGTCACACGTCAATGATTCATGTAGATTATAAAACAAAAATGTTAAAAGATTTTTAAACATGCTAAGCCAGAACGGTCTTCTTTGTAAACAAAAAAAAAGTTTCATCTACTCTTCATATTCATTTGGCCCTGAAAATCAAAGATGTAGATTACGTGACGAATGTTTTAAATTCTTCTCTGTTCTTTGTTAGGTCGATTTTTCAGAGATTTTCCTCATACCTTTTTCCACAACTTTCCAGTTTGCTCGGTTTCGAGATTCTGCCGCATATTTCCTTAATTTGGTTGGTCCATCTTTTTGGAAGTCTCCCGGGTGGTCTTTTAACCCCTCTCATATACCAATCGAGGACTTTGGCGGTCCACCGGTCATCCTGCATGCGGCATACATGTCCAGCTCATTTCAGTCTACTCGTTCTGATTTCTTGTGCGATGTTGGACACTCCACTTTTACGTCTTATTTCTTCGTTTGGGACGTGATCTCGTAACGAAATTCCGGCCATCCTTCGTTCCATGGCTCACACGGTCACCTCCAATTTCTGTATTTCAGCTTTTGAGGATGCCCACATTTCACATCCATACAGCATCGCAGGAAGGACCGTCGAGTTGAAGATCTCCGCTTTCATCTTTGGTGTTAGAGAGGGGTGCAGGAGAATATCTTTCATTTTGTTAAATGTGTGCCATCCTGCTTTTCCCCTCCGTTGGATTTCTCCCATGAGATCGTTTCGCGCGTGGACTTCTTGTCCTAAATTGACGTATTTTTCGATTTCTTCGATGACCTTACCACCTAGCTTTATTTGTGCTCTCGGAAAACCTTATGACCTGATGAACTTGGTGTTACATTGGTTGATATAGAGTGCGATCTTGTTTCCGGCTTTCTCAAGTTCACGCAGCATCTGCTCAATTTCAGGTATGCTTTTTCCGATGAGCACGATATCGTCAGCGAAGCGAAGGTGTGTGAGATGCTCATCGTCGATTGTCACACCTCCTTTCCAGTTCGTTTTTCGTAACACCATTTCTAAGCAGGCCGAAAATTGCAGTGGAGAAATGGTGTCCCCCTGCCTTACTCCTTTATTAACTGGAATCGTAATGGAGTTATAGAAGAGCGTGATTTCCGTTGAGAAATCCGTATTAATATTCCTTAGAAGGGGAAATATCCTAAACCTGACAAGAAAAGTATGTTTACTGAATTCGATATTCAAATTGATGTTTCATGCACCAACTGGTGAAGGAAAATTTTGGTGTCAAGCACTTCTCTAAATATTCCAGACTGTGAAAAGTAAAAAGATTAATCTCTTTTGGAATAATATATTTAGTGTAAAAAGAATCATTGAAACACCCTTTCTGAGAATATATTAATACAGTACTTCCTGTAGTCGCAGAAAGACATCAGCAAAGTAATGAACTGGAAGGACAATGTATTTCATTGGTTCATAGATAAATTTCCAAGGTTATTCTCCTGACAGTTAAAAGAAAAACATAAAAATATTTTCGTTTAGCCCTCATTTTCAGTCCAAATTATTCAGCGAAAGAAATGATCATAGTTTCCAATCCGTTTGTCTTGCTGACTTTTTTCAATTTAATCATTCCATACATTTGTCGATTTTAGATGAACGTGGACTGATGTATAAATGTATGCTGTGAATAAATTCAACTCTGTGACCGAAAATTATGCCATAGCAACGATAAAGCCCCACTGATTCCAAAACACAAAAATACAAAAGACATAACTGATACAAAGCAAGTAATAAAGCGCTAAAAACTAGCAGGAATGATGCATGTCAATGTCAAAAGAAATTTAAATTTCAGCGAATCATAATGATTAAAACATTAAAATAAGCAGGTGGAGAAAATATCGGTTAAAACAGCAAAACAATTTCCGTGCTTCCTTCCAATACCTCCATACATCATTTATATAAATGATCACATATACGTATAACCTCATTCCTCTATATTTATTCTTCACAACTTTTGTCCTTGAAAATACTAGAAAATTGTAAGAAACTATATGTTTTTTTATCAAAAAAATTTCTGACAATTTTTCATTGCTGAAAAGTTAATTCGAAAAGCTTACATTAATTGCCGTATCGGAAACACTGAATCCATACCTTGTTGAAGCGGACTTTGCATGACTTTGCGTTAGGTCAACAAATTTTTCCATCTCCTACAGTGTCCAATTTTGTTACAGCCTGTGACAAAAACTTTCTTGTAGTTTTAGATTTAAAGAGTAGTTCAATTCAACATCAGGTTAGCTATTTATAACTCAAATTATGAAGATCAAAATGAAGTTAAATTAAACATGATTAGAAACGGATCTTCGCTAGGAATTACAAAGCAAACAAACGCAACTCAGTGTTATTTTAAACCACGCCTCTATCTGCTCGATGAACTTGAAGTTATCACTCAGCACGCTGTTCACTCTGTCAGATGTGAGATGCAACATCAATATTTAAAAGTTCTCAGAATTCTCTGCTTCCATCATTTCAGAATATGTACATTGCAGTAGTTCAGGGGAGAAATATCGAATTTAACAGAGAGACGGGAACAAGAGAGACACCTGAGAGTACAAAAGTTCGGGAAGAAGGGAAAAACATTCAGGAAATGGAAGAACAACCTTCTAACGGATCAGCAGACCTTTCTGCTCGGTATTTGGCGGTTCACCGGATTTTTCATAATCACTCTGAGCGAATCTGCGTGGTAGTTTTAAAAATTGTGTTGGCTTTGAGAAGTCTGTGGCTGTTCTAACCTTCAGTTGCCGGTGGCGTTTATTAAGATGGCTGCTAGTGCAGTAAAACAAAGTACGCATGTGAATGCTGAGGATCAAAAACTGATCAACCGGTTCGCACGACTTCATCAAAAATCGATCGATATTAAGGTGAGTTGTATTTTTCAGGGCAAGATAACCTTGTTTTTATTTCAATCCATATCTGAATCTTTTTAGCTCTTCTTATGGTCGAAAATAAAAAACGGAGTTGCATTATACTGTAATAAAACGGTCTCTTCAAATTCTATCTTTCACGAAATGCCAATCACTTACATTTCGGTGTTCCTTTATATAAGATGTCGGCATTGATTTTGAGATTCGGATTTTTCGAAGCCCTCCTGCTGTAATGTTTTCATTTTTTTGTAGGAAAGACTTCAAGAAACGAGTCGGAGTCTTCAGGATTTGAATGATGCCGCAGATGAGGTTCTGCTTTTGGATGATTCAGATGCTCAATCGGTACCATTCAAGATTGGATCAGTATTTATGCATATGGATCAAGTAAGTTATGTAATCTGATCATCATCTGCTCGAATTTAAGAAACTGGGCAATGTTTCTGACCTGTAACTGCGGATCATTGAAGATATTTGACGGTGAATGAATTATTAGTTTTGTTTACATCATGTAATGGATCGTAAAAGTTACTTACTGGAATACTTACTGCATGATTACATATCTTCATTATTCTTAACTCCTTTCTCAGGGATGACTGAGGCAGAAACGATTATCACACTCTGGGTTTTATGAAAGTTTCTGTTTTCTGACTTTGCTTGTTCATTTTGTAGGAAAGATTAAACTTGAAGTTGGAAAACGTGAAAGGAGAATTGGAAAATCAAGTGGCTCACCTCACCCAACAACATAAGGAAATTTGCGACGAAATGGTTTCTTTGAAATCGCTACTCTATGGAAAGTTTGGCGAAAGTATTAATTTGGAAACTGATACTGAAAACCAGTAGTTACTGGGCGAGACATTAAGCTTCCATTTGCATAAAATTGTGCCATTACTATTTTGCATGCTAGTAATTTTTTAATGTCCAGAAGATTAAAACTGGTTATCTCGAGCTTTTCTGTGTTGAGTTTTTACTGTCACTGTCTTTTCTATTATATGTTTGCACTAAGGAATTTGACAGGAAATCAGGAAATATGCAGTTGGTTTGTGAGGATCAGAAATTTTTCATATGTATTTCCAACTAATATGGAATAACTCAAATTATAACTCGAACTGATTGAATATAACTATTAAATGAATTTTCCAGTCATGTTTTTCTGGTGGAAGCTTCACCCATTTGTAATTCGAGTGATTGATCTGAGATTATTTTTCTTTCTATGGGAAATGAATTTAAAAAAAACTGATTTTGATCTCCTCGTGGTTTGCTCTAGTACTGAATGAACAGGGCGTTACATTCTTTGACGAGATGATTTTTAGTTCTTAAAAAGCTGTCTCATTTATTTTAATGTGAAAGTTTTGGGTATTTACAGGATTCATAATCACTGTATGGACTACTTTTTTCTTGATTCGCATCGGTTTTTATAAATGTTTTTTAAAGAAGCAGGATTTTCTACGAATTACAGTCGCAGACACTGGTTAAGGCTTTTAAATGTTTCGCTGGTTATGTACAGTGTTCGTCACGTGTTCTTTTTGCAGGTCCAGCGCTGTATCCTTAAACAAAGTTATAAATTTCCATCTCGTTCCCTTAATGTTGTTTTTAGTAGAGTGATCATGGATGCAGCTCAAAAGGAGTTGTATTATGATAACTTCTTCTGTACTTGATCCATACTTACCGTGCAAAGTTTCAGTTCTCTTACAGGAAAGACCACCTGCCAACATTTGGGGTAATTTTTGTATTCACAATGTTATGTGAAATTTGTAATAGGTAACCGGAGTCAGCATGATGACGTCATCTTGGAAGTTATAAAAATACAGTTTGGGTCTCAGTCTCTTATTTACTGGCTTTAAGATATTTCCTATGACTGCGAACACGACTATTGCGAAGTAAGGATTGCTTCACTTTGCGTAGCGGTAGTTGATAGAAAAGATGAAGACATAGCATGCCCCAATTTTCCTTTATAACGTCAAAGATGGAGAAAGAGGAGAAGTGGATCGCGAGGTTCTTTTTTTTAAATGTAATAGTTCATATGTCAAATTGCAAAGCAAGGCAAATGAAATGACGTAAACGACATTTTGGGGAAGATTGTGACAAACTAAGTGACAGGTATTTTGAAGATCACTAGAGACGAGTACTGTGTATGGCACAAGTAAACGAAGACTGAAATGTTTAATATTAGAGTTCGTGTATTAGTTCGGTTTCAAAGTTTCGTCTCATTCGTCCGATGTATTTGGAGAACAGTAAAAGTTGTTGAAGAACGTAGGGCAGTACCCAGGGTTTCTTTATTTGCAATTTTCAAAAGTTCAGTATCGTGTATTGATTCATCAGAATAACTTGGCAAGCATTATACTTGTTTTTTATAACTGTCCTTTTCTGAGTAGTCTCATTGCAGTGCGTCTGCGCTCATTGTCGATGTGTCAATTCTGATATGTGTTTTGAGCTTGCATTTCTTATCATCAGATTTTGTAGCATAGAGAAGCAGGACTAACAGAAGATTCAGTACTATTATTACTAGTAAGAAGCCTTATCGATGCTTTTCTTTTCACATTTTTATCTATATTACAATCTTTTTGAAGTATTGGTCCCTTAACTTTTCATACCGTTGCTTGTTCATTTTTTAATTTGATCTACTTGTAGGAGTGTTTTAGCTTTCTCTTTCTGATATCAGTCATATGTAAATAAATTAAGATACTATTTCCGTAGGCTGAAATTAAGGTGAAAATTTCTGAAACATTTACCGCATGTAAACGCTGTGAAAGTAATGCGATTCCTCTGTTGAGGAAATTTGCCTTCCAAGTTTTTCAAATTGACTGAAATGGCACATCGTTAGTGCCATAAACTGTTATGTGACATTTACTGTGTGATTCACGCGTGTTTGGACATTCAACAGGAATTTCTCTGCAAATGTCATGCTTTTGGCTATTTTTTGTTTTAATATTTCCGTTTGATTTTAAAGTTCGAATTAGAGTTTCTTTAAAGTCTGATAGATATTTCATTGCACTTGATGAAATACGTGGATGATTCAGAATCACTTGGAAGAAGACAACACACATTTCTATCTTCCCTTCATAGCTCCTTGACGAGATAATGCTATCCTGCTGAACGACATTCATGTGGCATCTGGCGAACTACCATAACTCAAAAAAAGCACAGCAGGTGATTTTTTCAGTGTCACTAATCACAATGGTTTCATGAAACGGTAATAGAAATGTGGCTTCCCCTCTATATGTATTGACTTTTATGCAACTTCTGTTTAGAATCCCTATTAAGGGCCTTTCTACAATTCATTTACATTAAAATAACCGTACATATGTGAAAGTGGTGCGTAAAACAATGCAAATTTCGTTCGCTGTACTTCATAAATCACAAAAAAGGAAGGAAACCAGTTGGTTGTGAAGTGGAGGAATGATGTTTGCTTTGTCATTGTGTTATCAGTGCCATCATTCTCGTCTGCATTTTATCCTTAAAAAATCAATTGTTTTCTATTAGACCTATAAAAAAACAGTTTAAGTTTTCCGATGACCCATAATGTTCCAAGTTCTCCAATTCCATCATTAGCTGTTCGCATCACTTATCAATGTGAAGGGTGGCCTTATGCTTTTTGTATATTATTAGGACGACAGTAGAATGAATCGAGGTGTCGGCATTTTT
Organism: Madathamugadia hiepei; assembly: GCA_013365335.1. Taxonomy (NCBI): domain Eukaryota; kingdom Metazoa; phylum Nematoda; class Chromadorea; order Rhabditida; family Onchocercidae; genus Madathamugadia; species Madathamugadia hiepei. The sequence continues at coordinate 7,375 of JABVXS010001362.1, read as the reverse complement.
AAAGGGTTTTCTTTTTCTTTGACTTTGTGCGAATGATTCTCTCATCTATTTTATGTTCGATATGGGTTGGAGTATATTATAGATGGGATCAGATAATCCAGGTACATTTACTGACAGATTATTGTCAGTAATTCCAATTATCCTGTTAATATGGAAAATTTTGTTTGGTATCACATTTTCGGTCCTCTCGATTCACCACATCTTTACCGAAATAAATAAAAAAAGAAAAAGTGGTACCTGACAAGTTCGTGCTAGTAAAATATTGAGTAAAAATTGAGTTTCGAGATTATAAAAAAAAAGTTAGTCCAAGTTTGCACAATTATTTCAATCGATTGCGATTTTACGGTGGAAAGATTGCTGTAGAAAGTTTCATTTTTCAATAGAAAGAAGTGTTAACCCGTCTTTGATGACTGTCCTGCTGTGTGGGTTTTACACAGCGTTAGCGATTTCTTCAACTTCTTATTGTAGGTGTGTGTTACACCGTAAATATCCGGCACTCTGTGTGGTAGTGGAATGTTGACCTTGACTCGTCCTATAAAACTTGAATTTTTAAAATTTCTGATGAATTCATCACATTTATTTCAGTCAATTGGTGTTGCCAGTCTGGTGAAGTGCTGCTTTTGGGTTCCACAATCACTGCCAGTCATTCTCCATATCAGAATCTTAGTGCATGTTGCTTTAAAATGATTCGAAAGTTTTTCTGAAAGACAAGTTTCTCTGGTGCATTACCGTAAATCATCTTCATTTTACTGAGAAATAGGTCGTAGATTAGAGTATAAGAAGTCGTACTCATCAAGTTTTTCACTGATACTAATGTGTGTTAGTTTCCTATTATGCTGTAGACTTATTGTTGTACTAGAACCGCTAAGGCATAAAGAGTCGAAAAAAGGAACAAGGTGGACGGAAGTTAAGGAGAGGGATGTGATAGTGGCAAGGGATGAGTCGAAAATATAATTCTTGTTCATCTCAAATTGACGGTTAGTTCTTCAATGTCTGTTTCTCCCATCAGTGTATTTATCAAATGAAATCGTTTACCCATCTCTGTCGTCGATTTCTTCCATTTGTTTTCGGCGAGAATGAAGCGAAGACGGTCATAAATGTCAACAAACTCGGTCGGTTTTTGCCGGGGAAATGTGTAGAAATTTAGGGAAACTTTTTTTCTCGTTAGCATCTGCAATACAACATGAGGAACATTATTAGGCAAAAAAATTCCATCTTTTTGCACAGTATCAGTCAATCTGTATCCGAACTTAACAAAAATCAGTGATTTTCATCGTCAGTTCTTATTTTTGATTACGTTCCTTCTGTTTCCTGGTTCTTATTTTTGGTTTGTTAGAGTATCAGTTATATTATATAATGTTTGAAATTGGTAGAATTCACTGGTTGTTATGGCTTGAACCCTGTTTTAACAGATATCATTGGAATGAAACTTAGCTTGAAACTTTTTTAGAATTCTGAAGGGTAAAGTTACAGAAAACAATCCTAGTTTAATGGACAAAAACCGACCGGGTTTGTTGACATTATGACCGTCTTCGCTTCGTGTTCATTGTGAAAAGTTTACATCTCTTCTTGACGGGCTTGTATTTCCTGATAATCCCGAAACATCTGATATATTATGCTTTTATGTCATCAGTGACTGTAATATATCATTTGGAACCTCTTTTTTCTTAAATGGTATTCTGTGCCGACAGAACAACAATTCCTTGGTGATTATTCATCGGCTCGCAATTATTATATCCGTTCAATGTCAATGGCAAACAAAAATCATGAACTGACTACAGTACTTGTGAGATGATCTGTTAATTCTCCCATCTCTGAATATTTCTGAATGTTTTCTGAATACTTTTGCATTTATTCAACGTCTGTACATTTTTGTGTATACTTCACTCTATATGTCGTCTTAAGAGTAACAGCATCTGTCATTTTCCATTTTCTGATAATTTTCATTGTGAAACCTGATTGCAGAGAATAAAATGTCACATGGAAATTCCCCTACACCGGATCGAACGGATTCTTTATCTGCTCCTTTAAGCATGGAGCTCGTTATGTTTCTGAAAGAGTCTATGGGAAGTATCAACACCGACCCTTATGCTTTCGTTATTTTCGGTGCTTCGGTAAGTTATGTGTGGAATGATTGAACTATTCTATTAAATATAAAAGAGTTGTTGCAGTTTAAACAGGCGTATGATATATAACTTGAGGTATCAGGTGGACTTGTTTTATTTTTGATAGTTCAGATTCACTAAGGTAATTTCTGTTTTACGCACGCACTTTATATTGATTTTCATACATTCGTTTTTAGGGTGATTTAGCGAGGAAGAAAATATATCCAACACTTTGGTGGTTGTACCGTGATTCGTTACTGCCAAACAATATTTCTATCGTCGGGTACGCACGATCTAATTTGACGATGAATTCGCTAAAGGGAAAATTTATTGAAAGATGCAAGGTTACTGTCACGAGTTTTTACTTATAGCATTTCGCTCTGATTAGTACTACGAAAATGTGTCGTCTTTTCGTCAATTTTTTTGAACTAAAATTTTCAGTTATATGAATAGTACAAGTGTTGCATGTCCAATAAGTTGCTGCGTGTGTGAAATACGGCGTTAAATGCTTGATTTGATGTTCCGTCAAATATTTCGTTTTGCAGAACCATCTAACGGAGTAGTTTTCAGCTTCATTGTGGTGAGGAGGCAAAATTCGAAAAATTTATATCACGTTGCTCATATATTCGTGGTAAATATGATGAAGCGTGTGGTTTTATTGAATTGCAGAAATTTATCAATGGCATTCAACAGTTTTGTGATGGAAGTTAGTTTCTATTATGTCTTTTGTTCTTTATATTTTTGCTGACTTCTTGCTGATGCTTGTTTCACGAAGTGGATACGTTAACTGTGACTAAGTGTTTTAGTAATTTTTATTGCCTGCTTGTTTTGTTAATCAAATTAATTTTGCAAATAATTGTGTTCTATTTTGAGGGTTGAATGTTGAAAGCAGGGGATTTTGGTCCCTTCAGTTCTCAGAAAAGTTTCAAAACTTCATTATTTCATTTTTTCTTAAGATGTAAATTGCAGCACCAGTGAATAGACTATATTATCTCGCCTTGCCCCCTGAAGTTTTTGTAGATGTCACACTTCAGATAAGTGAGAACTGTCTAGACGACGGGTGAGTTGCTTCTTAGTTCGTTTGTAAAAGGTTTTATAGGCGCTAATTTTCCACTTCATACTGTATTAATTGAGAGTTACATTGTTTGTGTTTCATCAAAAAATAGCCCCTCAAGATCATCTCTTCTGGAATGCTTAGCGTGCGGAAAAAGTTATTTTCCTTGTAGTTTATTCTTTACGTTTACCTAGTTGGAAGGTGTACTTTTTCGTTTATCTTTTCCATGTATGTTTCTGTTTTAATTTTTGCAATCAGTTCCTTCATATTTTTTTAGTTATTCAGGAATTGTTGTTAACTTGTTTTTAGTCGTTCTTGGACGCGAATAATCATTGAAAAACCGTTTGGCTTCGATTCAGAATCTTCCGCACAATTGTCTTCGCATCTCGAACGTTATTTTCGAGAAGACCAAATCTATCGCATTGATCATTATCTGGGCAAAGAAATGGTTCAGAATCTAATGATCCTTAGGTTAAAACCAGGCGTTCTTTCTTATTATTTTTGTGTTTATATGTATATATCCTGCTACATAGTATTGTCTCTGTTGAATATGAAAGATATACTAATTTTATAGTGTAGCTCGGGAAAATGACATACATACTGTTGGCATTTAGCATGTTGTCACTACTGAGACTTATCGAACTTTAGGTTTGGGAATAGGATCTTTAATCCTTCGTGGAATCGCGATAATATAGCGGCCGTTGTGATCTCGTTCAAAGAAAATTTTGGAACACAAGGCCGCGCAGGATATTTTGATAAAAATGGTATCATACGGTGCGTTTCAGGCAAATCAAATGTGAACACAACGTTTAATGTATATTATATCTGTTGTCTCTGCAGAATTTTGAATGCTTTTGAAATTGCCTAGTTGTTCCAGTGATGTGATGCAAAATCATCTAATGCAAATTCTGACATTGGTTGCAATGGAGAAACCTGCCAGTCTGGACGCCGAGGATATTCGTGATGAAAAAGTAATGTTTCTATGTTCTGTGGTACTACTTTGTCTTGTGTAGAGCACTTCTGTTTTTATACAAACATCTTTGAATTTTTTTGGGAACTTTTTTAATTTAAATCTGCAACTTTTTCTCAACCTTTTCTTTAAAATTAGGGTTTGTAGGATGCGCTGAATGGAGCTCTGGATTTTTGCTAAATTCTTGAGGAGGCTATAAGGCCCTGTGGAGATTATTCAGCTTCATATTACAAAGGCATTATTATTGAAATCTAGTGAAGATTGGTTCTTCGCGGGTTTACTCTTAACTACATTACTCTTAAATGCCATAGAACAATGGAACATCACATTTAACTGAATTTGTTCGGATTATGTGGCGTTTTTAGTTTAATTCAGAAAAGTAGTTCTCAGTTGATAGTCCTGAGACCTAAAAAGTGGGCCGAAAGGGTGCAGGTGTAATAAAAAAGTGGTCGGGATCTGTTTCCTTTTTCACTAATCTAATAAAATTCCAGATTGCAATTTAAATAGTTTTAAACTTTTTAGCCTTGTTTAAAATACAAAAACAGAGTTAAGTAAAGGTTGAGAACCACTGGATTAAATATAATTTAGAATTTTGTTATGCAGGTTTTCTTTTTTAGTGATTTTCTTTCGATTCTGTGGAACTTTTAAAAAGTTTTACCAGATTTTTGACATTGTTTTAGGTTAAAGTTATGAAGTGTATCAAACCCGTGAAAATGGAGGATGTGGTGCTTGGGCAATACGTTAGAGATCCCAATGTGACAAGTAATGGCTTTAGTTTTTTAGAGAGCATCTTTTTTGATGTGAGCAGAGAATGTTTATGTTTGCAGGTGGTGAAGCATGTTATGGTTATCGCGATGATGAAGATGTTTCCAAAGATTCGATGACGGCAACGTATGCATTGGCAGTTTTAAAAGTACGTAGTGAACGTTGGGATGGTGTTCCTTTCATTCTGAGGTGTGGAAAAGGTTAAGACTCTTTTCGACCATTGATAAAATTTAGGTCAATTGGATGAATTTATTTTTGTCTGATTTTTCGATCGAATTTTGAAATGTGTTGTAGCTCGTGTTGCTAATTTTCACTTTCTTATATAGTTTGCTGTACGTACTTCCAAAATACTGAAAATTTTTGTCGATGAAGAAAGGTAAGACCTCAAAAAAACAGCAACCAAAAATGTAGAAAATTGTGTAAGTTACAAGAATTGTATCATGTTTTTCAAAGTCTAAATCAGATTCCAGCGCTCAACGAAAGTAAAGCAGAGGTGCGAATACAGTTCAAGGAAGTTTCGGGTGATATCTACCCAGAGGGACAACTGAAAAGAACAGAATTGGTTATAAGAGTGCAACCAAATGAGGCAGTTTATATTAAGTTGATGTCAAAGAAGCCTGGGATGGGCTTTTCAGTCGAAGAAACTGAACTTGATCTCACTTATGGATATCGATATAAAGTAATTGCTTCCATTTTTTCATATGTTCCATCTCGTCTCATATCATCATTGATATTAGCTCTCATATTTTTCGTAATTGCTGTGCTGAAAAAGTGGAAACGTTTTTGAAATATTTATTTGCTAGTTATTGCTTTCAGGATGTCCGTCTCCCTGACGCTTATGAGCGACTCTTTCTAGAGGTAATCATGGGTTCTCAGATAGATTTTGTTCGAACTGATGAATTGGAACAGTCTTGGAGAATATTTACACCCTTGTTAAAAGAGATTGAAGCAAAAAGAACAGAACCCTTCAAATACGTTTTTGGGAGGTGAACTTTTTGAATCACTCTTTAATAAGTCTTGCTTTCATAATTGCTTTATAGGTTAATCGTAGTTTTATATGCTGCACGAGCTACTTAGCCGATCATAGCTGAGCTAGTCTGTGCTCAAAACCTATTCTTTTTTTGATGTTCTTACGTTATATTATCTTGTATTTATGAAATATCGTTGAAAGCAGTACTTGGAAACCGGAAAACTCTTGTTTTTGCAATAAGTTTGCTTTATTGCGTGTTGCAGTTTTATTTGAATTGATTAAATTTTAGTCGTGGACCAGTAGAGGCAGATGAAATGATGATAGCGCATGGCTTCGTGTTCTCGGGTACTTACAAATGGATTCCAAACACTGAACGTTGAGGAATTAATTATATAAACGTAGTCAGTATACCATATGTATAGAAAATAAGCAATTGTAAATATTTTCGTAAGGCGCCATCACTTTAACATTTTAATATTTCACTTATTTATTCGGTAATTCATGTAAGCAAGGCGAGTAAACATTCGTGTTGATGTAGAATAGCGAGAATTCTTTTCTGAAATTTATATACCATACTTTTACCGTTAAATCAACTGAAATGGTATTTTGGTTATATGGAGTTTCTCTTTAAATTAAGACTTATATGTAGATAGCTCTATTTTCTTTTTATTCCTTATTATTTTGAAATAGATTCAATGCTATGATTTTTTTCTTTTTTTGGAGGGCCAATTGGTTCATACCACTTATCAGAGCGATGTTTTATTTCACGTTATTTTCATGCCTCATTTTTATTTTGGTATTATAATAATTTCCAAATGTTTGAATTTATACGTTTGAAATGAAATTGTCTCGCCATTTCGATGTTGGTTTTGTATTTTGCAGGATAAAATGTGACTTACCGAATTTCAGCTCCACATTTGTGCTTAGTTCCACATAAAATTGTTGAAAGTTGGCGTTTCAAATTTTATCCACTTGTGATTTTGGGGAGCACTGAAAAACGTACAGCATGACTGCTTCCAGGGCATACTTCGCTTTTTTAGTTTGGCCTGTTAAAAAAATTGGTGTCTCTGTTAATCAGCGTGAAATTTTTTTCCACTTGGAAATCCAAACACTTCAAATTGATCCCTTATTATTAATTAAAATGCAAGGTAGCTGGGTTACACTAATTTAGTTTCATTCTCAGGCTTACCATGACCTTCCACAGCAGACTTTACGGGACTATCCTATTGAGATCAATTTTCCAACGATTTTCAGTAGGGATGGGATTATCAGCTTCCTTTCTGGGAACCAATCATTAGTAATTAAACATTCTGAATCGTTTTTTAATAAAAATCAATTGCAGGTAAATAAAATCAGAACATAAATTGAACAGAAAAGAGCATTATACAGATGTCGCCGAAACGGCGATGATTTTGGAAAATTTCTGAAAGCTTGCCGACAATCTCTTGCCTGCAACCATTTGGCAGGATAATCACAATCTTTGATCTCAACTCAAAATCCGATTGCAGGCA
>JABVXS010001361.1:0-15528 GCA_013365335.1 Madathamugadia hiepei | reverse complement strand
CATTGTCGGAGATTGTTGAGACAAGGTATTTGAAACCATTGCATCTCATTCTTCTTGCGACTATCGTTACCCGACCGCCCCGTCGCAAAGGTCTGTCGTCGGTGATAACATATCTGGGAATTGAACCCTTGTGCGTGTATCAATCTCTCGACATGCGGATCATACCACTGCACTATGAATCCGCTAAAGGTGTTATTTATATCTATACAAATTTGCTGCATTCTAAAGATCGCGGTACAGGGTACTACGTATTTATGCTTTAATTTGTTTATTGTTAATATTTATTCGTCTACTCTTTCCTAAGTTTTGTTGCTGTCATTTACCTTTTTTTTATGTTTTCCAATCCTGAGCATTTTTGAATCCAATGATTTTGATTTCAAAACTGGTGCAGTAAAATCAGAAAACATTCGTTTTTTTTCAGATTTCTCTTTTTTAGTCATGTAATTTGCCATGATATTATCTTGAATACTTGTTCATTACCTGCACCCGATTATCTGCATGATAGCGTTCGACCGTCTCAGGTTTATGTTAGGCGTGAAGTGGATTCCGCAGAAAGCGTGAAAAGTTGACTAATGCCATTAGCCATGTATTTTAAATTTATTTCAGTCATGAGCTACGGAAGTTGAAAAACCATTTTCATAATTTTTGTTTGTAGGCGCTACCATTTTTGGAACATGAACTCTACAGCAAGCTGGTGGATGACGTGCAAAGCGGAAATACAAAATATAATGCAGTTTTCGACTTGAAATCCGTCTTGGTTATCCAAGAAGGTGCTTTATTCGCTGTTATCACGAGTATCTTATTCACCGATAAAGGCATTGCTAGTTTTTAGCTGCACTATTATGATGGGAATTTCTCGAAACCTACCATTTAAATTGCTTAAATTGTTAGTGCAATCACTTGTGTTATTCTTTGTGTACATGCTGAATGATTTGATAATTTTTGAATATGATTGCAAACTTTTCCCACCTTGGTTCCATTCTATGAAACCTTTATTTAAAAAAAAAAAGCTGAATGTTTCAACGAATTTTTCATTCAGAAAACCGATGGTTTCCTTACATCGAATTCCTTAAGCTTTGCTTCTCAAAGTGATGACTTTTGGCCAACGCCACGAACGGGATTATTCGATGCTGCTCGCATTTTGAGGGTATCCAAAATTTCCGACAAAGCTGGAGTACGTGTGCACCCATTGCATATCCATTTGGCCATCACATACATAATGATTTTCATTACTCATCAGATGTCATCGAGTTTCTTCTTAGCAGTTCCAGTTACTGTTTATCAGGAATTGAGTCCTGAGCTAGCAGTTTTTTCATGTCACTTTAATGTTAAGGCATGGGAAAGCTTTTTTATGTTTCCAGAAGTGGGTGGAATATTCAATAAGGTTATTTTCTTTTAAAGAAAGAATGGAATTTTTGGAAGTGAAAGTGAGTTAATTTGTAAATGAACTTTCAGAGAACACGTAAATTACTGCATCAGTAGTCCTCGACAAACAAGTAAATACATTAGTTCTGATTTTCTCTTAAGTCAGTTGTGATTTTTGCCTCTTTACCGCGTAAATTATAATTTTCCTTTCCCCTCAAGGTATGCGGGAGTTTTAATTCGTGAAGTAACGAGAATAGTGGAAGATTGCTGGTCTTGATACATTCCTTGATAGGGCTTTACGAGATCTCGTGAGCTCAGCAATTAGAAATTTTGAAACTGTTGGTGCCACATCATTTTCTTTATTTAAGGTACCTTCAGTGACCCTTTAGACCTCTCGTGATCAAGAAGCAGTTTTATTATTTATCACTGCTGACTTTGACTATCCATTCAATTTGTAAAATTGATATTAACATTAAACACTATCGATATATCCTCTAGTCATGTGATATTTGTGGTTTGAAAATTGATTAGTCAGGTCTCTTTGTTTTCTTTCACTGTTTGCTAGTTATTTGTATAAATTTAGATGTAAAATTTATTCGAAATTCATGTCAAGGGGCTTGTCATACTCTTTTCATCCGTAATTGCCGATGCATAGTAAGCAGAAAGCTTTCAGTTGTATATTAATCAGCCGTAGTATTTAAATTGCCGAAAAATGAAGCTTGAAAGGATGCTTCCACATATTAATCAGCCGTAGTATTTAAATTGCCGAAAAATGAAGCTTGAAAAGATGCTGCAATTTTTAATAAAACCTAATATCTGTCAAGTAAAGTCTATATTAAAATGCATCGAGTATTTGAGAAATGATACTAAAGGTATTACGATACTGTGAATGTTTTTCAGACAACATTTGATATCAGGAATTTCCTCATTTTTTTACAATTATCATGTCAGTATTTAGCAATGGAATTATCAACATTGCTTTTTTTGTCTATATTTTCTGTTTTTTCATGAAAATTTTAAAACTGTTCAATGATAATCCTAATAAACCTTATTTTCTATTTGAAATATGTGATAGCGTCATCATTCAGTTAATCTAACGGAACGCATGACAGTCTTGTAAATTAAACAACCTTACAAATATTTCATTATTGGATCACTCAAATGTTTGCAGACAACCTCAGATATCAGGAATCTTTCCATTATTTCTGTGAAGCGTGTGTCAATGTCAGAAAGGTCAAAAGTTCTAAAATATAAATAGATCTACAAACAAATTTCAAAACTCAAAAGGGTAATCTATCGAATAGGTTTGTCAATTGTAGGCTTCCTTTATTCCGTAATTAAAATATCTGGTAATATCGTAATTTTATATGCTTTATTGTTAAAGTGGTCTTGCAAAAGAGATGGACCATCGTCAGTTTAAGTGTTATGAAGTAGACTGTCAACGTAGCAAACGGGATAACTTTCCGCTCCGCAATGATGTCAAATTGCATTGCGCAATTCAGATGCGAGATGACATATTGTTCCGCTGCGGGGTGAGACGGCATTTCAGTCTTTCCCATGATACACCATATTGTTGCTTAATTCCGTTACGGATGATATATTGTTCCTCTTCCGCATCAAATATTCGATAGTATTGCTCTGCCTTATTCCGCTCTGAGTTCAGATGCTATTACGCTTTTACCTGGCATATCCGATTTTACTTCATTGCCTTATTCTGTTCCGCATTGATATGTTCTTCCGCTCCTGCATGATATATAAATTGTTTCAGCTGAGAAAAAAATTTTAGAACTTATTTACTTCGACGGTATCTTAACTGCTTTAAAAATGCTTCTCTTCCTCATTTTCTACTAATTTAGTTAGTGGTATTTCTCAAAATTTCATTAAATTCAAACAAGTAGAATGGAAATTATGGGAGAATACAATTTCTCGAATTTTACTGGTACTCATCGATGGACAAAAATGCATACTTGATTTTCATCTTCATTGCCAAGATCAGAGCTAAGCAGTGATAAAAAAAAAAACGAGAAGAAATAATGAAAAATTTTCTTTTCAAAAACCTTTTATTTAATTAAACTAAAATTAAATACAGATATGTATTTAAAATTTTTAATTGCACAATCAATAAGCCCTTCTGAGCAAAACTTTTGAATGTTCGAAAAAATAATTTCAATCTAGAATTTTAATGAAATTTCATAAATTTGTGACATTTTCAATCATTGATCAACATGTATTCAATCCCTTCTGGAAAATATTTTTTTCTCTCAAAAAAAATTTCCAACAAATGCTCACCCATCATATTGATAAAATAATTTCAATACATTCCTTCCTGTAAGACTTTTGAAAATCACAATGATTTGGTCGCTGAAAATCCAAAATTGAAAAATTTTAATTGAAAACCCAATAATTCCCGAACACGAAAGCAAAAGTAATTGTATTCATGAAAAGTATTCAAATTAAGTATCTTTTTAAATATTGTAATAAATATTAAAATTTTAAATTAAAAAAAATTTTTTTTAATTTAAAACAGCCATTGATGAATTTTGAGAAGTGATTTCTGTAATTCGCTAATGATAAATTGCTTTCAGAAGTTAAAAATCAGAATTGAAAAATTTCATCATTTTTTCTGATCAAAACTGAAAATATCAAATTTATTTCAAAAAATAATTTCCAAAAAAAATTTTATTTTAACAACAAATATTATCAAAAAAATTAAAAAACTCTTATAATGTCATCTTGCATGGCCTCATAATTTACAAAAATTGCTGCTTATTAATAAGCGAACAGGTTAGTTAATTAACTATCAATCAAACATGATGTTGGAAATGACAAAATTTATTTCCAATGTAAAGCTTTCATTAATTTCATCATTTTGACGGTCGGAACAACCAGCAGAAAAATTAATTTTAATTATAATAAGTCAAAAAATTTTTATGTCAATTCAAACTTTGAAATAAGCTTTTTAATCAGTGAGACTGCTTAGGTGTATTAATTACTCAAAATGATTTTTGAGAAAATATTAATTTGGATGTCAATGATTTGAATTTCGATTTTTTTCTATCTTTTTCACCAATTTTGTTCAATGAATAATTGTGAAATTTTAAAATTTTCAAGTATTAAAATTATTTGTATTTACATTCTTCGGATTTTTAAAAAAGGTTAAACCATTTGAAAGCATTGAAATAATTCAAATTTTTGTCACATGTTTTCTTTTTTTAATGTAGAACAAATATTAAACTTATTAGTATAATTAATAAAACAGAAAAGTTAAAAGCAAAAAAAAAAATTTAGAGTGATTTAAATGGTTGAATAATTAAAAAACTACTAATTATAAATTTGTACTTTGCCTTCTTATAAATTAGCTATTAATTATATGACATCTGCGAAAGAAATAAAATTTCTCTTGAATTTTTTTTTTCCCCAAAATACATTTGATGAAAATGACATTTTTTACAAAAAATTTTAAATTTATTTATTTTGAAAAATTTTAAACTAATTTCTTAAAATAAGCAAAAAAAAAATCGTGCAGTAGATATGTTGGAAAAGCAAAGAATAGAAAAAAAAAAACTTTTTTTATAAATAATATTTTCTTGGAAAATATAAAAAATTCAAATAAATGCAATAGTTGAAGAAAGAATATGAACAAAGAAATTGCAACATTTTAATTATATTTTTTCTTCCTCATTTTCTGTTTTTCGCGATGTTTTCATAAATTTAAACACAACAACGATGAAAGTTATGATATTTTACAAAAGGTATTACTGTATTTGGAAAAACTATGACAAATGTAATCTTATTATAACGCAATTCATACGTGCGAAATGCACTGTTTAAAGTAATTATTAATTGCTTAAAATTATTAAGCAGAATTGAGAAGACAGGGAATTAAGCAGAGAAAATGTAACTAAAATGTCGCAGTTTCTTTGTTCAAATCCTTTCTTCCAATGTTGCATTTATCTGAATTTCTTATATTTTCTAAGAAAAGGTTATTTATTGAAAAAAGTTCATTTTTTGTTTCCCTAGCATATCTACGGTGCGAATTTTTTTTTTTGCTAATCATAAAAATAAATTTTAGATTTTTCGAAGCAAATAAATTTTAAAATTCCTACAAAAAATGCAATTTTCATCAAATGTATTTCAAAACAAAATTTCAAAAAAAATTTCATCATTTTTTTTCTTTCTAAATGGCTTGTAATTAACAATTAGTTTATAAGAAGGTCAAGTAGAAATTCATAATTAATGCATTTCTAATTAATCAATCACCTCAATTACTTTTTTTATATTATTCTTTGTTAATTTATTTAATAAATAATAATTTGAAAATTTTACATAAATTATTATTCATTTAAAATACACAAGCAGAAAATTTTCTTGAAATTTTTCAAGAAAAAGGCATAAAATTAATTACTGAAAAATTGTGGGTGAATTAAAAAAATGTAATTTGTAAAGCTTAACATAACTATAATTGATACTACTTTTTTCTTCATGTGAAAAATTTAAATAATAATTAAAATATCTTTATTTCACTGAAAATCATTTTTCTGGAATTGTCAATTTTAATTAGTAATCACGCAATTTTATTACAAAGCAAAAAATCTTTTTTAAATTAAATTACAAAAAAAGATCCATTTGAAATTGTAACTAATGCTTTAATTTTGCGTTTTTTTAAAGAAATTTTTGAAATGAAACAACAAAAATTTTTTCCGAAAATTCAAATCTTAATTCAAAAAGGCTTTTTTGAATTGCAAAAATGTCTTATAATGGATGTTGAAATAATTTCCAAAATAGTTCGATAATATGCACATAAATAATTTCGTCCATTTTTTTCTCAAGCAAATTGATAATTAAATAATTGAATAAAGTGATGAAATTCAAAATTCCCAAAAACTTAAAATAATTCAGAAAATTCTTTTCATTTATTTGCTACTAATTAGTCGGGAAAAGTAACCAACAACAAATTAGTATGGTACGTTCTCGTAAAACTAAATTTTCGGCATTGCTTATGAAAATAGGTAATTAATTGAATTCGATAATTAAAATCAAAAAATAAATATTCAAGCTACATTGGTTTTAAATCAGTCATCCTAGCAGAATGTTGTGTTTTTCGTTAATATTTTATGGTTAATATTGATTAGTTTAATAACTTATTGGTAATAACTTATTGGTTAATAAACTAATCAATATTAACCATAAAATATATATATATATATATGCTTTTTTCGAAATCCGGAAAGATTGAACCTTAACCCAGCAGGAGGTTTGAGACGTCTATTTCAGAGAAGGAGGATACTGTAATCAAAACATACAGTCTGAGTGTTAGCATTGAGACTTGCTAGGCTGATGTTAGTAACTTTGTGAAGTAAAGAGTGATGAAAATTTCACGTACGTTGTTGTATACTTAAATGATTCGTAACATAGACTTAATTGTTTCATTGAACGTTGGTGAAATCTTCCAAAATCTTAGCTTCGGTAAGCCAACACAGTACGATGAATATTATTAATTACGAATGCATAAATCAAAACCAAAGATTAAAAAGAATTTTCTTTTGCCAGAATGGTTGGAGAAAAATACTTGCAAAAAATAGAAACATTTTTTAATTCATTAAATTCCGATTATTGTGTAATAAAGCATTTCAACGATTCTTTATAACATATTTTTGATCGTTGTTGTTTTTTTTTTGTCTCCTTCCATTTATACATCAAATGTTATATCATTATAACAATCTTTCATGGCAAATTATTTAATCATTACAACGATCGTTCATGAAATAACTTTGATGTTGAATGTTTCGAATTCGTTTCAACTCTTTACTTTTCTCGCCCATTCAGAGTGCTAAACTATACTGGCTCATTCACCAATTTCAACCACGGTTTATTTACCTGCCTGTTCACTTGCTTGTTTATTTCCTTGTTTGTTTTTTATTTGTTTATTTCCTTGTTTATTTACTTGTTTATTTTTCACTTTGTATGAATGTATTTTGCCACCATGTAATTAATGTCTGCATTTCTCCGAATATTTTATATATTTGTATTCAAAAATAGGAAACAATGTCTATTTGCATCAATATTTTTCCAGCGAAAATTTGTTCCTTTAAAAAAATATCAAAAAGCAAAACAAACAAAACGGATGAAACGTTGAAAAACGAAAGAAAGAATAAAAAGACAAAAAAAAAATTTTTTTTTTTGAATTTGAAAAATTCAATTTCATTCAACAACATCAATTTCGCAACAAATTTAACTTTTCCATCATTTCTGTTTTTTTCTCTCTTCCTTCCCTCTTCCGTTCTATTTCTTTTTGATCTTTTTTTTTTGTTTAATTAAATTATTTTTAATTTAAATAAACAAGCAAGCAATCAAATCTGACCGGACGAAAAAAAATTATCAGTCACCAACTGTTAAATTTTTTTTGGGATCATTTAAAAAAAAAAATACGGAAATGCAACAATAAAATATACATCAATAGTTATGTTTTTTTGCTGATTCAAAAAAAGTTCAATTTCTGAATCATTTCATCTTTTTTCTCTTCCTTCTCGTCTCCTTATCCATTCCTTTTTCTTCTTTTCTCCTCTTCCTTCATTCACATTTTCCTTCTTCTTTTTCTTCGTCCAAAAAATACTAAACTTTTGTTTTAACGAAATGTTGAAACAAAACAGAAGGCAAAAGGAAAACGAGTACAATTATGATATTCGAAAAATTCATTTTTTCCTTACATTTCACACCTTTTCTATTAAATCATTCTAAAACTTCAAAAGTTTTTTTTATTTTTCTGCTTTATATCGAAAACATTGTTTTGCACAACAGAAACTTTCCATTCTCTATGCTTATATGTAACAATTCGTCAGAAGCATCACTTCTAACCATTACACCATCTTATTTCCACATTTTAGCTCCAGCAATGCAATGATGAAATTTTCCACGCCATGTTCACTTTCTGCATTATTAATATCTACAAATTATATGGTGACAGTAGGGCATGATGTGATGTATGCTTTGTGTTGACATTGATAAACCAAAATATAGACGATATGAGCTGATCTGATGACTTGGTGTGGATGATCGTGATAAGATGTGGTATGATACGGTGATTGTATGATTATTGTTAGTATTTGTGCACCTGTGATGAAGCGACATGATGTGATGCGATTCGGTTCGATAATTGCATGATTGATGTGGACATTTGGACACCAAAATGATATCTGATATGGTACCTTTTCTATACCCTCAATGCTGAATTCGTTGAAAAGTGTGAAATTTTTAAAATGACCAAAATAAAGTACCACTTGCCACGAGACTTACGTTGTTTGCTTTTCTTTTTAATTTAAGACCTGCAATGCATTAATTACCATTTACTGTAATAGGAGATTTCTAAAGTAATACTTGGAAAGGCTAACGTATTAATTAATCAATCAATGAAAAAGTCCAAGAAGTACTTTCTGAGGTTTGTTTGGCACGTGGGTGGATAAATTTTATTCCTACTGGCCTTTCAAACACTTGGAAAGACTTGCGGACTCTTCCGACAATATTTTAATATAATTATGCAAAAAATCCTTTTTTCAATATGTTTATCAATTTCAATATTTTAATCAGTCCTGTAAGATTGAAATTTATTAAATTTAATTACTTCGACTATTTGCTTATTACATACAGTGAGGTAAGTAACAATTTTTCTTTTAATGTAAAGCAAATAGCCTTTTCTTCCATTTTTTGATTGGTTTAATTTTGAAATTTCAATATTAATTTAAATTTGTTCACGCTTTTTCATTAATTTTTTTCAATTTCAAATTGATTTAAAAAAAATAAATCATCTAGATGGTCGCGTTGCAGCATGTTTTGTGCTGTTAACTTATTACATACAGTAGTGAGGTAAGTAATAATTTATCTTTGAATGGAAAGTAAGTAAAATTCACTTGCTCCAACTTTGTGATTCGTTGAAATTTTTTGTTATAAAGTTTTTCTTACCTTCAAGTTTCACAATTTACAAAAATTAAGCATTAAAATTATTTGCGAAAAATTTTGTTAACACTATTTGCACTTGTTAGATTTATATTTTAAAAAAAGAGGCAAGTGCGGTAAAAACTTTTATTGTTCCATTTACAATCTGAAACATTCAATTATGTATGAATAAAAGCCCAAATAGGAAATAAAATTGTTTTATGCAATTAGAAAATGCAAGAAGCCGAATTCGTTTTTTTATTTTTTTATTTGCACACCGTGAAATTGCGTATCGCAGCAGTTTATTATAAATAAAATGAAATTTTTCTCGATTAAAAATGATTAATTTAAAAAAAAGGAAAAATAAATGAAATTTCAAAAAACGAAAAAAAATCGAAAGATTGCGTGGAAGGATAAAATGTAATTTTCAATTTCAGTCTTTTTTCCTGTCTTTGTAAGGAAAAAATTAAAAAGACAAGCAAAAAAAAAATTGCACATCTTCATCAATTTCTCCGGTCATTAAGCTTGGTGAAAAATTAGATTAAAAAAATTGATTTCGAAAAAAAAATTGACAAAAATCTAGAAAATTGTGTATCAGTTTCATTTAGAAAATGAAACAAAAAAATATAGTATTAAATTAGGGAGAGAAAAAGAAGAGAGAGGGAGCAAGATTCAATGCAAAAAAAAGTTCCACAAAATTTATTAATTTCGAATTTTCGTTTAATTGCAGAAAAAAGATTTTTTTAAGTATTAATGATAATTCTCGCAACATTTTTTTTTTTTTGCTAATTAAAAAATAAGAAAGATAAAAAAGCCCGCAATAAATCAGAATCCATTAGGAGAAAAACAAAAAAAAAAATCATTTTTTTTTGTTTTTCAGCAATTTTTAAACCACAAAATAATGTTTTCTTCCGTTTTTTTTTTTTCTTTTCAATAAAATTTATTTCTTTCATTACTTTATACTGAAAGTTTTTGAAATTCTTTTCTAAACATTCAAAAAAATAAGGCCACAAACGAATGAAAAGAAACAAAAGCAAAAAAATTTTTACAATTGTTTGAATGAAAATTTGCCATCAAATCGTTAAAATGATACCATATGGAATTGTTGATGATTAAAAAATGAATATCGTCAAGGTTAAAGGTTGAAGGTTAAGCATATTTCAGAAATTCTTGGCGAACAATAGTCATATGTTCGTACAATTCCATTTCGCCCGCATTTTATAAATTAGACATCATTTTTTCAGCAAGTCTATCAATTTCCTTATTTGCTGGTGCTAATCGACTTGTTTCCTTACGTATTTCCGAAATTTTATGCGTAATTTCCGAACTATCCGTGGTAATCGGATTTTGATGCCTGTTTGCTTCACGTTGTGATGCGGTTAATCCTCAAAAAAAATGTTTCCTTTCAATGATAAATTAGAATCTTTGAAGTGTTGATAAATTTCAATTGAATTAATCGACAATTGCCGCAAAACTTTAAGCGTTTATTCAAATTTAAATATATCTGTTTTTTTTTTTTATTAAATATGGAAGCAAAAAGAAAATTAAAATTTCAACAAATTTACACCTTCATTTCTTAGTTGACGAGCGAAATTATTTGGATGAACAACATTATCGGAAGCTTTATAAGGTGGATAAGGTACATACCTAAAAACCTATTCATTGGTAATCAAAAAAAATTTTTCAAAAATTTTATTAATTTTTTTTTTCTAAAAATTTATTACCACCGATTATACTCAGAATTTATCGACCAATCATAAATTTATTTCTCAGGAAAAAATCCTAGGGTGTAGGTTATTAAAAAAAACCACTTGAATTAGCTGCGAAGGATGCTGTAAATCGTTGTTGTAGGCTTTGTTGTTCCAGACTTAACCTAGCCAAAATCAAGCTTAAAATTAGGTTCAAACAAAATTATAAATCGTGCTGAATTCATCTACTGTAAGCTTGTAAAACTTATACATTACCCTATCTTGAAATCATTTAAATTTCATGGTTACCTTGATTTTCACAAATTGTTGAGCCTACTACATTCATTCAAAATATATTTCAAGCCTAAATTTCTGAAAGTCATACTTTTCTTCGGTTGTTGATGAATAGACTTTCTTGACTGTACGTGTTGATGTTTCCGGTATTTCCAGTATTGAAATTGGCGTTGTTGTGGCATATTGATGTATCAGTTCACGTGGATTTGTTATAAAATAATCTTTGGTTACGTCAAACTTGTGATATCGTTCTGATTTTGTCGATTCATGTAATGTGGATGATTCTGTAAATTTAAAAAAAAACCTACTTATCTACGGTAAACTAATATGCACAAGGAAAATGTGAAAGAAGAAATTTATTTCAAATATTTCGAAAGCATTCAAAAAAGTAGGAAAAGACGGCGAACAAGATTAACATACCGCTTAAACGGCCATCGTTTTTATTAAATCCGTAATCAGAATGATTGTTCTGTCCACTAAGCAGCTCAGCACTTTGGGAACGACCTTGAAGTAGTCAAATATTCAACAACAACAACAAAAAAGCAATAAACAAAAATGAAAATTTCAAATTCACTCATGTTGAAAAATTAATTCATAAAAATTGCAGTAATTCAGAGATAGCATAAATATTCCGGAAAAATAAAAGGATCATTTGGACAAAAATGCACAACACTCTGAAATGCAAAATCTACAAAAAGAAAAAAAATAAATTCACTTTTTTAAAAATTACAGCACTATCAATGATCCGTAAGTTTAATTGATGCATGCATGCATGCATGTTGCATTCAATACAAGAAATCAATTCTATATTAAAAAATGAAAAAGTATTAGTTTTCATCACTATTTCTAAATTTATTGAAGCAATTAGTGCAATTTTAAATTTATTTTAATTTTAAATTCTTATGATTCGAATAAAGTTTAAAAATTTAAGTAATACAAATTAATTAATTGCTTCATAAATTTTCAAAAAAAAGAAAAATTAACCAAATTGCTAATTAAATATTTTTATTAAAAAAAATTTTTGAATTTTGCTTTTTTTCGGGTTTTGAAATTTTTATGACATTTTACCCAACAAAACCACTTAATGCAAACCTCTAGAATCACACGTAAATGGATCAGTAAAGCCAAATGTACTACTTGGACTATGGTAAACTGGTGAATGTTGATAAGCTGAACTTGGTGAATAGTTGCGATAGTTTGGCGATCCGATTCCGTGAGGATCCATACCTCGTGATCCAGTACCGTAACCATCCAGCGAATGTATTTTCCCACCGTACCCATCTATACCTTGTTTGTATGGCTCGCTATCATAGCCTTCAGTAACATCTTATCCTCTACTACCATTTGTTTAGACTAATTGAACAAATTAAAAAGAAAAAGTGCTATTCTACAGTGCGAGAAAAAAAAAAATGATAATAAAAAAAGAAAAATTCTTGAAAACATATGGACACAATTGGAACACTGTTAAAAAAAGCAATCGATTTTTTTAAAAAATTTTGATGGAAATTTCCAAATTACCAGTGTAACCACCACGACCCCTTGGGTAGCCAGAATCACCACCAGATCCAGCATAATTTAAATAATCTTTTCCATGTCCATGTGGTGTTCTATTATCATCGTTACCGTCACCACTTCCTGGTCTTCGATCACCTCCTTTGTGATCCGAATCTCGTCCACCTCCACCATAACTCATACCTGGATCACCTTGTTGTGGAAATGAATCGCTACCTGGTATACCTTGCAGTTTTTGCTTTTTGTGTAAATACAAATTAAATCTTTACAAGGAGAAAATTTTTGATGAAATCTGATCAGACAGCCATTTGAGTTTATTTTTCTTGCGCTATTTCAAAATATACTAAAAATATTTATAATTTTGATAAATAATAAATAAATTCAAAAATTTAATCATAAATGATGGAAGGGAAAAAAAAACGAACAATATGTTAAACAAATAACAAAGCTTATATCGTATTTAAATCCTGAAATTTCACGCATGAAAGCTGAAAACACGAAAAATGAAAACCTGCTGATAGGCCACCTGTCAGCCGTGAATTACGTCCACTTTCGTCCATATCACTCCCGTAATCATTTCCCAAATCTAAACATATCAGTCTAAATTAAACAAAAATCTCAATCAATTAATTAATGATCGTTGATAATTAGGGAAGAAAATTGATTATAAAACGGTTAAATTTAAATGACAAAGAAATGAAAATTAACATTTTAAAAATTAAACATTTCAGGTAATTTAGAATCAATTCCATGACAATATAGATTCATAATCGTTACTAATTAAAATAGGTTGGAAGGACAAAAGCAGACACAAATGTTGAAGTGATAATGAAAAATAATAAATATACCAATTGCAGATACCTTGTGTTGTTGTTCGAGTATAAATATTGTAACCGTCATGGCCAGGTTCACCTCTATCTAATGTTTTCATATGTGTCACCGTAATTTTTGGTGACAAATCTTTGGGTTCACGTTTCAATTCAACACCATCCGCAGCTACAACACCATCACCAATCGGTGAATAATACAAACGACGTGGTTTCAACGAACGTGGCAAATGTCCCGGATCGGTAATAATCTAAAATTTTAAAGAACCAAAATAAATGAAAAGCTGTTAGTTTAAAAAAAAAAAGAGAAGGCATTAAGTTGCACTAAGAAATAGTCTCGATCCAATAAACCCACCTCACCACCATGCCATTTTGTCGGCATAAATTCAACCCCAGAACCTGGTCGATCACCATATCCCGAAAAACGACTTCGTTCATCGTCATCACGTGGTCGTGATGCATGACTTCGAGAACGTGCTGTCTCATAACGGTTGTAATCGTCCTACAAAATTTTTTTAACCAATCTAACTTTGAAGAGTTACAGTATCCGCCACTTTGATTAATTTCAACTATTTTAAAATAATAAATTGATGGAAAAATAAAAATACTCCGATGAAAAATAAAAATTTGAGGAACAGAAACGGTAAATTATTTAAATAACGGAAATACTATACCGGATGTTTTCCGTATGCGTGATAATTATTTGTCGGACTGCATGCGGAAAAATGATTATCACTGCCGCGATTTACAGTGCTACCGTAATATGACATTGTGCTATCGTTGCGACTACCACTGTTGTAATTATTGTGCAAAGTATTGAAATTGTCGAAACTGCTTGATTTTTTGAAATGATTATTTGGTACAGACAAATTTGGTGATAAGGATGATGTTTGACGAGTTGTTCTTTCCGGTTGATAAACGTCGTCTGACCACTTTACTTCCTTTCTATTACTACAAAATTAAAAAAATCCCTTAAATCTAATGATAACATACGCAAACAATTGCTGATGAATGATCAATATCAGGAAATTTTGAATTATAATCACTGCAGTAACTGATAAGTGATATAAGTGATAACTGTTGATTTTCAACTGATTCAACGATAACTGAGATACTTTTCTTTGAAATCATCTAAATTGATCGGTTGATAAAGAGGAAAAAAAGGAATTGCTCCTGTTTTTTTTTTGCGGCGATGAATTATTGAAATTCACACCGGAAATGTTCCGGATTTTTAACGTTAAATGAAAAAATGTAAATTGAAATTAGTGGAATGAACCGTAAGATTGTTGATCGATAATAATTAATATGGAAGAAAAGTTTTGAGGAAATGAGCAGTTTAGTTGAACTCAGTGCCGGTAAATAATGCTTTTACACATATCAGGCTTACCTTCTGTTAGACTGCGGCGATACGGACAATGTTCCGTTGTCGCTTTGCTGAAAGGAACTGAATTGATCGCTTCCTTTATCTCTGCCACAAACTGATGAGTCACCTGTTCTTGTCGAAATAGTAGAACAAGTAAAAAAAATAAAATAAAATAGCGAATAAACAAAAAAGTTTCTTTTCCTTCAACTTCAAAAACTTTCTTTTTTTATTACAAAAAAAGTTGTATTTCGGACATTTTTTAAGCATTTCCTATTATTAATTAAACATTTCCGATTTCCTATTTCCATTATATTATAATGTATTCATTAAATACAAAAACTCGTTAGAATTTTCAACGACAAATTAAAAAAAAAGGATTGAGAAGAGGAAGAATTTTGTGATTTCTAAATGGGAAGTTGTTTTTTGTTGGGTTTGTGAGCGGTCGGTTCTTAACAGAGCTCTGTTGTTGATTTCTTTGATTTTCATTGACCTTTTATTATTGGATTTAATTAACGATAACAGCGTCGGCAGCAGGGTGTTGTTGTTGTAA
>JABVXS010001359.1:0-15551 GCA_013365335.1 Madathamugadia hiepei | reverse complement strand
TTGCCCATCTCCCATACACTCCCCTGTCCGCGTCCAACTGATTTCGCCATCTTGGCGACAGCTGCCTTAAAATACAATAATACATTGGAGCTGACAATTAATTCCGTTGAAGAATTGAGAAGAATTGCAGACAAGTTAAACTAACAACTTTGGTTGAGATATATTAGTCCTTAATGTCCAATCTTCTGTTTTGATAAAAAATCCTGAATGCTGTGATACACATACATACACACATACACACACATACACACACACACACACATACACACACACTAAAAATGGTGAAATTTTTTATACAGGTTTGCAGGTTTGAAGTGCTGCTGTTCCCAGCTCAACAAAAAATTTTTTTCGATAGTTTTATATCTTTCATTTCTATTTTTCACCTGAATATATGCATGCTGCAGCTAGCAATCATTAGTTCCTTTTTTTTTTTCCTCGAAAAAACCGGAATGAATAATTTTGTGAAATGAAAAAATTTATTTGCCGAGATTTCATTTTGTGATGTTAACCGATGAAAGCATTATGTGAGAGAAATTTGTGCTGACAATTCTTTTTAAGTTATCCTTCTCAACTAAATTTGATTATGATTTTTTGCATCCACTTATTCTGTTGAAATTTTTTTTTTCGATTTTTTGCCATAAACTGTAAAGTAACGTTTCACTTCTTCATTGCATAAATTAATTTCAATTGTTTAATTAACATATGGATGAACGTTTTTTTTTTCCTGAAATTTGATATTAATTATAATTAATGACAATTGCAAATTTTTTCGAAAAAATTAATAGTTTATGCTCAAACAGCTTCTTGAAAAGACAACGTGAATGTGTATGATAAACATAATTTCCTTGCTTTTGCAATTAAGCATGCTTCAAAAAGTTTCAATTAAATGCTTAAAATTTTTTGAGAATAATGATTGATTCCAGGAATAAACATGAGAAGCAATTGATTCCAGGAATAAACATGAGAAGCAATTGATTTCAGGAATAAACATGAGAAGCAATTGATTCCAGGAATAAACATGAGAAGCAATTGATTTCAGGAATAAACATGAGAAGCAATTGATCTCAGGAATAAACATGAGAAGCAATTGATTCCAGGAATAAACATGAGAAGCAATTGATTTCAGGAATAAACATGAGAAGCAATTGATTTCAGGAATAAACATGAGAAGCAATTGATCTCAGGAATAAACATGAGAAGCAATTGATCTCAGGAATAAACATGAGAAGCAATTGATTTCAGGAATAAACGCTCCAAATCTTATTGTTCATTTATTCTTTTTTTAATTTCTTGAAAATTTTTAAAGATTTGCTAATCGAAAATTTTCACAATTTTCTGGAATTGAAAAAATTATAATTTTAACATTGGAATATTTGTTACTTAACTGGGAAAGCATAATGGAATTATTGATACGGTCATTGTCATTCCTAAGATTTTTTATTGCCAATGTTTATCTTCAAATTTGGCAAGAGTTTATTATAAATTGAAGGAGGAATATTTTCCAGTCTGTTTTAATCAATTTTTTTTTTTTTCTAAATTAATGAGCTTTTGTAATCTTAATTACTTTAAACTAATCTTTTGGACATGGAAAATTTATCTTGAAATAAAGTTTTAGTAGGTTTTACTTTGCTAAATGATAATAATGATGCCGTGTGCTAGCAAAGCAATGAAATGTTTGAATCAATCATATCCCTTTATGATGGAAGTAATTAGCAAAGGTCAAAAAATTTGAACTGTTCCTTGACTTTCTTGACTGCATCTGTTTCACAGGAGTGATCAGAATAAACCATTGATTGTTTTTAATTGTGTAACATTGTTCTTTGATGGCTGTTCGTCAAGTGCCACTTCTCCTGATTTATCATTTATTTCTGCTTTCTGATCAGGTGAACAATGTTGCCGTTTCGCAAACTGAAATTCATCAAAATGGCACGTATAATATTAATAATTTCTTTGCAAATTAAAATTTTTTTTTTTTTAGAAACTTCCAACTTTTTTAAAATTAAAAACCAAACAACCACCTGTTCAAAAATAAACATTTTTTATCGCCTTTGTTATTTATAAATTTATCCCGTAATTCATATACCATTTAAATTTTACCTTAAGTGTATTTCGAATTTCACTTTTGAAAATGTAACACGCACAGCAACCAATACAAGCGCATGCAGCCATGTGAAATAGGCTTGAACAAATTAGGAAAAGAACTAACCACTGCCTTCAAAAAAAAAAAATTGTCAAAAGTTTCAGAAGTTTATTATCAATTTAGAGGCTATTCCTTTTATTTTCAAATGAAAAATTATACTTACATCATAATTTGATTAAAATCGGCAAAAAATGTTAGCAAATCGCGAAGCATATCCTTGGAGCCAAAAATGGTTTCTGCCGTATTATTCAAAACATGGCTTAGAATCGTCAGATCTTGGATTAGAGCCTGTCAATCAGACTCTCTCAAATTGTAAAAAAAAAAAATTTATTAATTAAATCTACCAATAAAAAAAAAAAGGAAATTATTCAAAAAGGTATGAAACAATATCTTTCTCTCTTGCTTTCAAATAAAACAATTTTATTACGATCGTGAGTAGCATCCTTGGACAGTTTTAGTTTTTATCATTTCACAATTTAAATAGCTAAATTGCTGGTGTCGCCGAAATGGCGATGTAAGTAGTACAAGGGTTAAAATGGCGCCATATTGTAAAATTTATGATGCGCTTCTGCCCGACATCTGGTCAAAGCATGATGTCGCGATCTCATTGGACCACGCCAATGGAATGATTTCTACATAAACCGTGGTCATTGTCCCAAGAATCAGTGTTTTACCAGTTCACTTCTGGAATCGACTATTAATGCTGACTCTGCAGCTCCGACTTCAACTACTACCTCTCAAATCACTTTGGACTTATTATCATTACCTGTTTCACTGTATTCGTATTTCTAACCCCATTTGTTGTTTTATTACCTTACCCGAATAAAGTTAAAGTTACCCAAGCTTCAGCTTTCCCGCAATAAACAATGATACCTGCGCTACCCAAGAAAAAAACCATGCTCACAATTCACAAGAAATTTGGTGCGACGAATCGGAATGTCATCCTGTATAGTCAGAAGAGCAGGACCAGCAAAAGCAAAATTGGAGACTCTGCTTGGGGAAGTCGGAAACATGAATCCAACACCATTGAATCAATGACTACCAGCAGAAGAACTTCAGAAACATCAACAGAGGATATCAAACTATAATGCCTTCCACTCGAAACGGACTCAATCGAAGCCATACAAAAGAAATGGAAATAAAAAGTTTGAACGAAGTCTTGTAACAAGGACTTACTATGCTCCCGGATTTAGTAAGAATGTTATTGCGCTTTCGAATGATGAAAAATGTAATCATAGCCGATGTCGAGAAGACATTTTTACAGTTAGAACTACATTAGTGGTAACTTGATACCTCCCATTCTGGTTTGTTATACTCTTCTTGAATTGCTCAAGAGCTTGCTCATCGTCGTTTTCGTACGGTTGGTGGTGGATACCCATTAGCTCTAACTTCCAGAAGTCGTCGACATCTACTTGGTACGTTACGTTAGCCACGCATGATACGGCTGAACTCATTAATATACGGCTCGCTTTCCGAATTATATAGCCATTTCTCGCTAGTATGAATCCCAATTTTGTCCATTTCTCGCTAGTATGGATCCCAATTTTGTCCATTTCTCGCTAGTATGGATCCCAATTTTGTCCATTTCTCGCTAGTATGGATCCCAATTTTGTCCATTCCTCGCTAGTATGGATCCCAATTTTGTCCAAAGCCTTGTAATTCTTGTGCTTTATCTGTTTTGATGAACTTGAAGTAGTCTTTAATGCCAATGAAAATTTCGGGTTGCTTCCAGTAGCTACCTACATCCAATGTTTTCTCTATCATTATAGAACTGACATTTTTGTCGTTGACTAAAATTGCTTCCAGTTTATTTCGGAGGTATTCTATCTCATTAACCTCGCAAGTTATGATTTCCGTTTTTTCGATCTTCACTCCAACCTCTGCTTTGATTGAATTGCATTTCTTTGGTTTGGCGAATGAGGCGATGTTAATCTTTCGCCTTCCGCTCCTCGAATGTTTAACTTTTTTGCCATTGTTGAAATGAATACAGTTGTGAGCCTTAGTCGAATAGCACCAACACTTTCGTTTGGAATTGTGAAGCTTTTGGGTTTGCGAAGCTAATTTCTTTGCAGAAAAGTAAAATCGTTTTACCTTCTTGTCTTTGCTCAGCTACTATGCTGTTCGTCAGTGTCGGCTCGACTTTTCAGCTGGCTTTCTTTCTGGCTTCGCATTTTTGCGAGAGTTGGTAAGAGCAGAATTATGTTTTTCTTTGCAGTGGAAGCATAATTTTTTAGGCCTTTTACAATCCTTTGCAATGTGACCATTTTGCAAACAGTTCAGGCATACTTCTAGTACCTTCAAGCGCTCCACCCGTTCATTTGCTGTCTAGTAGAAACAAATCTTGGGATCATATTCTCTACGACGATAACAAAGAATAACAACAAAGAGATCTGGAAATGGTTTACAGACATTATTGAGATACCGAGGCTAGCCACGAAATTCCCAGGTCAATAACTTCATGTTTTCACAGACGCATCTGGAATCGACCGATTCTATCGCTCCGATGACGACTACTTCTACACAAATTACTTTGGACTTGTTGTTATTATTTCGTGTGCCATATTCGTTATTTCTAACTCATTTCTTGTACATTATCATTTATCCTACCCGAATAAAGATTCAATTACCCAAGAGAGAGCTTTCCCACAAACAACTATATCTGCGCTAACCAAACCGCCGACAATTCACAGCAGCCGGGGTCAGTTACAGTTATTGTGATAAGTTTGTCAATAATTTTTGTTCCAATGCTACTTCACCTCAATAATTGAGTCATTTAATTTTGCTGCTATTTAACTGAGATTCAACTTAACTGTGCGGAAATATTTTCATTTAAGCATTTCAACAGATAAGACTAAATTGAAAGTAAAAATTAATTCCATTTTGAAACTTATTTAGCTCAAAAGGTTTCATGCAATCTTATCTACTTATTTATCCAATTTTCGAAGAATCATCGGTAATTGACAGTAGGAGAGAAAGGGAGAGAGAGAGAGAGAGAGAGAGAGAGAGAGAGAGAGGGGGCGAGGGGGCGAGATGATCAGAAGTATTTTGGAGAAATTGTCATTTATATCCCAGGAATTGGCTAGAATTTTTGGGTTATTATAGGCCTTTCAGCAGTTAGGATAGTAAAATATTTTTGATTCAATTTTCCTGAAACAATTAAACAATTATCCAAACTGGTGGGCAGCTCAAAAAGTTTGATCTTCAAATAAGAATGATAATGGATGTAATCTTATGCTTCCAGAAAAATACGATTAAATAAAAACTTTTTTAATCATAAAAGCCTGATTTTCCAGGTTGCTTTTAGGGATTCTTACAGGCTTATCCGGGTTGCTGATTTTGATATCGCCATCATAAAAGGGAATTAATTTATAGCGTCGTTTTTTTGGTTTCATGGAAGATGATTGTCCATTGATTGTTTCAATTGTATGCAATAAACAAATGACGGTAATTACGATCCACAATTTACCTGCAAAATTAGAAGATAAATGAAGAGATGGCTGAAGTTTGAAAATTTTTAACCGAAAAATTAATGTGGAACAAGAATTGGTCAGGATGAAAGAAACTTTTTACTAGTAAAAGCAAATGGCATGCTTATTGGAGAGTTGTTCATGAAGAAAAATGAAACTAATAAAACGAAACCAGTGTTTTTCACTTCTATTTTTTAATGTTAAAATTTGCATAATTCATGCTGTTTATGAATAACTTTAGCTTTGGCAAAAGGATAAATTTTTTTTTTTGAACAAACAAACAAAAAAAAAAAAAAGGGATAAATTAAAGTGATTATTGATTAGTTACATTGTTTTACTAGTCATTGAAAGAGACTGGTAGTTTGTTGATGTAGTTGTAATTGATTGGTTGTATTGCGATAATTTTAATTATTGTGAACAAATATTTTTAAAGATTGTAAGGAAAATTAAGTGTTCGAAAAGTTAAAAACGAAAGCTTGAAAAAAATTAATTTTTTAATTTTAATGAAAAAAAAAATGTTCAAAAAACGCATTAATGATGATGTAAAGAAGGATAAGAGAACTGATTTATTGTTTGGGATACCAATCATAGTAAGTTTGAAAAATTTACATTCTATCAAGAATGAATGAAATCTCTTTCTTTAATAATATAATTTCATGTAATTATATCAAAGCATTCTTTCATGGATAATTTCATCAAATTAAGTGAAAAAAATTGATTTGAAATTATAAAAAGAAAGTTTGCGATTTGTGTTCAAAAATTATGATTAAATTAAGATTTGGACATATATATTATTGTTGCTATTCTTGATTGCAACAGTGGTAATTTGTGTATGTGGTCTTCTCGATTATGGATTTACGTTAGATTCAATCCCTAATTTCTTTCTTATTATTATACTTTTGATCGCTTCAATCATCAACGTATTTGCCGTAACAACCAAACGGAAACTATTCGTTACATCGTTGATTTGGATAACTGTTAGTTGATGATGATGATGATGATCAATATGATGACATACTTCCTCAAATGAAATTTGACAATTTTTTCTTTGGAAAGAATGAGAATGAAATTTGGATTTTATTTCAAATGCAAAATATTGATTCCTGAGCACCAAAAAAGTATTACAGATAATCTTGGCTGTTTTAACTGTATTTGTATTTCTCTATCGAATCTACGTCATTCAACGGGACAACAAGAAAAGTACTTACTTCATTATCTTATGATTCCTGCATAACGCAAACTTTTTTAAAATATGAATGGATATTTAATCCAAAAAAAAAAAACGATCAAAATGACCAGGTATGCAGCAAAGTACAAAGTTCACCTACATTAATTTTATAGCTTCGGAATTGTTTTCATCGGCAATTACATATGCTTTATTATTGGCACTGTTTGAATTTGCTTATTACGTCATGAATAGTTGGAGGAAAATGTTGGAAATTAAAGTTAGATCAAAGTAGTGAAAGAATTTGTAGGAAAGCAAAATTGTTCCAATTTACCTTAAACAAAGTCTAAGCCTTTCATTGTTTTCAACTTTCTTCAAATTCAAAACATCTCTCCGATAAAAAAAAAAGAAAATGTTGACTTTTGTACGAAGTTAAATCATTCACGCCTGTATCATATTTCCACCTGAAACAATTTTGCTAAATTCAACTGTTTTAATGGTGGTATTTTGCATCAGTTACCCGAAATTATTCGTTAAATAAATCGCATTTCACAAAAAAATTGTTTTGCCCACGAAATAAAAATGCAAAAAAACAACAAGCAAATTAATGTTTACTATGTCAATAACCAGTTCAATTTCTCTTAATAAAAACTCTCAGGCATGTTAAAAGAAATAAACAAAAAACAGAAAGTAATGCTATGAATAAGTTTGTAAACTGCAAAAGAAAAATGGCACAAAGATTGGAAATTTTTGAGAATGGAAAAATGTAAAAGTGTAAAGAAAAAAAAAAAAAGGAAGATTTCCGCATAAATAACTTGATCGAATTTAATATTTACACCAAGAGTTCCGGGATACTTGTCGCACTATCTGCCTTGCACAACCAAAAAATTTCGAATAGTTCACTAGTAGTAGTCTTGACAATTTTCCTTTGGGTCAAAAAATAAGAGAGCGGAATATTCAAAAAACTGGAATTGATATTTTCTCATACAGTTAATTGACCATACGCATGTGATTGGCAAAGACATTATGCAGCTCTAGAGGGATTTGTAATATGTTGACAAACAGTTTAAAGATACCGTAACAAAAGCCAAAAATTGATAGAACAAAGAACTGTAACAAAGGAGGACGTAATACGGTAGACAAAGAACTGTAACAAAAGACGACGTATTGATAAAAATACGGTAGACAAAAAACTGTAACAAAAGAAGACGTATTTATAGAAATACGGTAGACAAAGAACTGTAACAAAAGAGGATGTATTGATAGAAATACGGTAGACAAAGAACTGTAACAAAAGACAACATATTGGTGCAAGCATGTTAGATAAAAAGCTATGTATTGGTGGTGACGGATATAAAAATAATACATTAAGAATGGATGCTTTGTCTGTCACCATAAATATGTTGTTGTAATTAAGTGCATTACAAATTAATGTTTTCGGAAGAATCGAAAACAGCTATGGATATACGAAACTTATGGTGAAGTCGTTTGTACAAATCTTTGCTTTGGTTTTTTTTTTTCCTGACAGGTATTTTTTTATTTTTTAGGTCTCTAACTGTCAACTCCAGTAACCACCATGTAATTTTGCAGTAACTGCCATCCTGATTAACCTCAGTGTTATTTTAAAAAAGGACTTGCCAGAAAACCACGAAATTTTTACATCTCATAGCCCACGGTTAATCATGCTTGAAACGAGTAATGTAGTGCAGTTACGAATGTGATACATTTAATAGTTTACGGTAAGGGACAAAAAATGAATCACAGAATAAATATATGTATGACCCGTGAAATATTATCAATAATATCTGAAGCAATGCTTGCATTTCTGAATACATTATATTTGATGAATACGATGCTATAACAGCGAGCAATTTAATTGTTGTTTTCAAGCAATTAATGGAGTTGAACATGATCTTTTCAATCATCACTCATATACAAGCGATTTTCATGAATTATGTATCAAATGTGAATCATTTGTATTCATTTTGTTCAAATAAAATTTGTTCTGATCTAAAAAAGATCAGAAGTTTTTTTTTTTGAGATAGAAAATTGATGATCAGTTGTTTCAGATTAGTCTGCTTCAGCTAGTATTGTTGTATTAGCTTGAAGTTATCTTTTTCCTGCTCCTCATGTTCGCAAATTAATGGGTTTTTTTTTGCATAGCGTCGCTTGGAAATTTTCCACTTGTTTATTTGTTTCTTTTTAGTCAAACAACTGACAATGTTTGAACTTATTTATTATTATAAAATGCTTCATACATTTTGTATTTGTTTTGCAAATAATTTGTTGGTAGTAGTATAGCTAGCTTAAATGCTGATTAAATCTACTTAATTAGCTTTGAAAAAAAAAAACTAATGAAGCTATTGTTTTTGTTTTCATCATTACATACTAAACGAATTGTTTTATTTTTTTTTCGAGTCTTTGTATTGCAAACATATCCAGTCTTTGAGGTTTTGCCTTTTCGAAATAAATTGTTGTTGGTGGTGCAAACATTAGGTAGCAATGCTGTTTGTCAGCTTGAAGATTTTAAAGTTTATAATAGTGAAGAAAAATCACATTTGTTGCTTTTATTAAATAGAAATAAGCGTGTAAAGCATTGTTGACATTAAAATATGACTTATCAGCAAATCTTTACATTTTGAAGAGAATATGTTTTTTAAAAAAAAAATTTTTTTCAGTTTTAAAAAATTTTTTTTTCATTTCGTTTTTTTTTTTTTTTTGTTTAAATTTTGTGGTGTGATTTTGGAAGTAATTGGTTTAGTTTTTTTTTTTTTTTTTCTGGGTGAAGTATTTTGTTTGTTGGTTGGGATTTGAAAAATCAAATATTTTAGATTTTTCGACGACATAATGAGCAATATGCAAGAGACGAAGAGAGTATTTTTTTTGTAAAAAGTATTTTGATTTTGCTAAGGTTTTGTCTTATTCCGAGTTCAATTTTAGCTTTTGTTCTTAAGACAGTATCTTATGAGGGTCGCCTGTGGGGTATGGGTTTTCCTGTTGGCCGAAATTTGTTTAGAAGTCACAATTACCCCCTGCCGGTCA
This sequence comes from Madathamugadia hiepei, assembly GCA_013365335.1. Taxonomy (NCBI): domain Eukaryota; kingdom Metazoa; phylum Nematoda; class Chromadorea; order Rhabditida; family Onchocercidae; genus Madathamugadia; species Madathamugadia hiepei. The sequence continues at coordinate 5,737 of JABVXS010001359.1, read as the reverse complement.
ATCAGGTGAAGTTTGATTTGAGAGATGGACAAAACTCCCGCTGCGTAGCTCATTCAGCATAATTCAAATGTCCCAATGTGCGTGTGTAAACTGGTGACACTGATGGAAAGAACGAGCAAAAATGATGATGGGGTTTGCTACGGTTCTACAGGACTAGCGACTTCCACCTGTCCAAGATAAAGTTAAAGTTGTAATTCTCCAAATATAACTTCCAGAATTTTGGGAACATCTTGTTTGTTTTGTCCGTTGACACTGACCTCACGTCAAAAGACCTTGCTCAACGCTCATACTCTATCGCTAACAAAGCATCCAATCTCAGAATGTATTGTGTACAAAGTTAATTTTCAACATTAAATATTCTAATTTTCATCGTGAAGGACTTACCCGTGGAAGATGCTAATTAATATTATGTGTGATTTGAATAAAAAGGTTCAACATTACATGTCCTAAATTCAAAACAAGTATGACCAAGTGGAATTCACCTTGTACAAATCCTCTTGTAAAGCATTATTATTACCATCAGATAATGCAGCCGAATAAGCTGCACTTTTTTGTCTTCGATCAAAAACCTCGCAACATTCGAAATTTTTCCGCAGTAGTATAAAAAAAAACCTGAAATCACCACCAATACCCTGAAATTACAAAATTACTTTCACTGATTTGTTGATTAGACAACTTGAAATGTATGATTTTTTTTCCTCGGCTTTTTCTGCTTCTGTAAAACTTAAACCGATAATTTAAAACTGATTGAACCTGAGAAGTTTCACCCATTCAATGATTGAATGTGAAACTTAAAGTGCAATAATTTGGAATAAATATTTATCGAAATTTATGAATTCGAAATGAAACAACGACGGATGAATGAATGTTTAAAATAGGTCGATAATAAAAACAAGTCGTAATTCAATCATAATGGTGCAATAAATTTGGCAATATTTTACCAAAAAAAAATAAATGAATAAATAATAAAAGATAGCTAATTAGAAATTATAAAAGATAGCTAATTTCAATATTTGTATCGCTCGTAAGCGATTGGTTCCCGACGACAGACCATAGCGACGGGTCGATGGGGGTAAATCTAGTCGCAGTGGCATGAATGCTAGGGCGTACTCCAACGATGACGCGCATGGACATGACCTGGTATATGTGAATCATGATGAGCAAGGGTTTCTGGCTTACGCGAAAAAAAAACTGTGACATGCAGACGACGCTCAACAAGCACAGAACTATGACGTGCAGAGACGCTCTACAATAGCGGACCTTACGTGGGACAAACGCTAAGAAGAAGAAGAAGAAGAAGTAGTTAATTAAAAGTTATAAAAAAAATAAATAAATAATCAAAACAATTGATAGCAAAAATCTTAGCTATAAAACAATGCTTTCATCAAGATATTCCACTAATGAAATTTAAAAATTTTTGATTACATTTGATCACATCGACAATGCTAATAATCTTCATAATATTTCATTTTTACTAATTCATCGATTTTTGAAAATTTTTCCTACCATACACTTGTGATTTTGAAATTTCATTATTACCTCTGCCTCTGTTAACACAAATAAATAAAAGAAATAAAATAAAAAAAGATTGAAAAATGATTTAAAATATGTGATATGCATTCGCAACAAAGATCAATTCGACAACAGTGCTAATTTTAGTTTACTTTTTTTGTTTTTCTTTCGAAATTTCTACTAAAAAAAAAATCCGTGCCTCTTTGACATTGTCCATTTTATTATCGATTTATTAATTATGCAAATTTTTGCTACAAATCATTTCTGGTCATTGTTTGATGAAAAATTTTTACTCCAAACAAGCACTTTTCATTTCAGTTACTCAAAAAAAAAAAAAGTTGAAATAAATAAAATCAGCTGGAAACGTTTTTCGGAAATGGGCTAAAAAAATCAGATTAACACCATTTTTCCAATTCAATTCGAACCACTGATTTTTTTTTTTTTTTTTTCAACCGATTAACGATATTCATTTTAAATTAGTTCTCTTCATGGAAGATCGAATTCAAGTATTTGAAATTTTCAAAAACTAAAAATTATTAATTTGCTTCAAAAAAAAAAAAAAAAAAATGAACAATGATTGAATAATATGTAACAAATAATACTTTCAAACAAAATATTGAAAAAAAAAATTTTTTTTTTGAATTTTTTGTTTTCCCTCTATTTTCCTTAATTTGTTTGTTTTTGTTTTTTGTTTTTTTAATTTATTTGCTTCACAAAACATTTATGGAGCTATGAATCATTTTAAATTGTTTCAATAGTTTGAATTTTTGCTAAATTTTAAATGATTTTATCTTTACAAAATAATAATTTAATGCTGCCAAAGTTTTTGAATTTAAAACAAAAGTTTTTCATTTTTTTTTTTTTTTTCAATTTTATATTTAATTTTTTAGTTTTCTTGAGTCTTTCCTTCCTTGCTTTTTTTTTTTTTATGAATTTTGTTTCAAAATATTACAATGCAATCGTTAGGTGTTGAAATTTAAATTCAGCAGGATGAAAGAAAGTATGGGTGAAATTTTTTTAGCACATATTCCTGAAATTCAAATCATTTCAGTTTGTCTCGACAATTGAAAATAACAATTAATCCTAGCTTAATTGAATTCTCGTAAAACATTCTTGCAAGCTTGAAATTCATTGGTGCTTTGCTTTAAAGCAATTTTTTCAATTATTGCAATCATTTATTTTGAAAATTTAACATTTAAAATGATGCTAATTGCATTTTCACGCTGATTAATGTTTCGAATAGATCAAAGAATTAATTGCAAATGAAATTGTATCAAATGATTTGATGCGATTATTTGATTTTGGATGAATTTATTTCAAATAAATAATTGAAATTCTTTCACAAATACATATTAAAATAGTTGAAAGCAACAAAATAGATTTTTAGGATGAGAATTATACAAAAATCATTGAAAATTTCTCACAAATAATGTCAAAATACTTATTAAATTTTGTCAATTTAATAAAAATGTTTCCAATTTTTTTTTTTTTTCATTCACAGAAGTAGTAATGAAACAATCACAATCACTTCGGATTGTTTTTTTTTGTTTTTTGTTTTCAAAAAATAAAAATAAAAAATGAATGAATGAAAATGGACAAAGCAAAGTTGCACACTAACAAAGGTTTCTATTCATTTGTCTCTGATAAAATTATTTGCTGATATTGTTTAAAAAGGCGTAAATTTTTCAAAAAAAAAAAAATTGTTTTACAAATTTGTTTATTTATTTATTTTTCTTTCCATTCGTTCTTATTTTTATGCTTCATTTCGCATGACATAACAGAGAGAGAGAGAGAGAGAAAGAGAAAGAGAAAGAGAGAGAGGAAAAATATTTGAGATTTGAGGTGCAGGAAAAAAAATTAATTTGTGATAAATTTGAATCATCCTTGGAATATATTTCTTCCCGGATACAAATTTATAATCCAATTTGTAATTTCTTTACAAATCAAAAAATTAAAAAAAAAGTGTGACATTCAGCCGTAAATTTATCCTACTATCATTATAAGAGAGAGAGAGAGAGAGCTGTGAAAATAGTTTTGATGAATAATTGATGATAAAATTCAGCATATAATAAATAATAATCTGTTGGCTCGATAAAAATTTGTATAAAATTGGAAATATTTTGAATAGGAAGAAATAAAAAATAAAATTTACATAAATCCATTCGAATTAATTTCAACAAAATTTTTTGTTCCATATATGTTGCTGTCTTCAAATGCTTCAATCATATAAAATGCTTCCCCTTATACCCTAATTATTGCTTCATACAGGTAAAAACAAAAACTTAATCCTAGCAATTTTTGCTGACAAATTTTTTCTTTTTTATTTCATTTTTTTTTTTTTTTTGAATTTGATTTTTATTTGCTTACATTCTAAAATTACATATGAAATTTTTATCCATGGTGTAATTTGACTTATTATCAGAGTTGCTATTGCTACCTGTTGCATTTTTATTTGCCACTAATGACGCCTAATTGTTAATTATTTATATTTTTCATTTTTTGAAAAATTATCAGTAGTTTTTATAAAATATAAAAAAATTTATATGATGGAAATGTTTGTTTAAACTTAAGAAGAAGAAGAAGAAAAGAAGAAGAAGTACAAAATGTATGATGGATAAGTGGATACAGGTAGGTATACAGGTAGGTTATGAGGAGGGAGAAAAAAAAATTAATAGTTTGTAAGAATTATTTGGATATTTAATTATGTGGTAGATTAAGGGTGAGACATTTGAAACGGTAAATGATGATAATATGCTGAATGTCATGTTCCTGTTACAAATGGATCTTTACAAAATGTATGATGGATAAGTGGATACAGGTAGGTATACAGGTAGGTGTTATGAGGAGGGAGATGGACGAAGCAATGGAAAATAGATGAATTATAAGGTGGAGGCCTTTATGCATTGCGCGAAATCTATTTATTATTATTATTATTATTATTATTATCATTGTTATTACTATCCTATACTGTTGAAATTGTCTGATGGAGTGTAAAAAAGAAATTTATTCAAATTTCATATTATCCACAAAACTTTTTTTCATCATCAAATTCATTTCTATTATCGAAATTGTTTATGAATATCATTTAAGTGAATCATGATAATGTTTATTTGTTTTTGTTTGTTTGTTTGTTGTTTCTTTTTTTTTTTTCATTTTCTTCACTCGTTTATAGAGATTGAAATATTATTATTGTTAATTTATTGAAACTAAATTTTTTTTCTTATTTTTTTATTATTGTTACAAACTACATACATTTGAAATGAATCTTTATTCAATTATTTTTATTTATTTATTTATTTTTTTGTTCGTTCAAAATAAGACACAATGAAATATGAACAATGCTTTCCGATCAAAAAAAACAGTACACAGTTTGATTTACTATTTGTAGCCTGAGGTTAATGATAAGGTCGTTGGTGGCTGGTCCTTGGTCAGTGGATATCTCAACGAGTTTCCTCGTGTCAACCCTTTTTCACAACAATTCCTCACTTTGCTCGGTTTCGAGCAATCTATTTCCACGTTCTGCCGCATATTGCTTTAATTTGGTCGGTCCACCTTTTTGGGGGTCTCCCGGGAAGTATTTTGACTCATCTCGGATACCAATTGAGAACTCTGGTGGTTTATCGACCATCCTGCATGTGGCATACGTGTCCAGCCCATTTCAATCTGCTCGTTATGATTTTCTGTGCCATCCTTCGTTCCATGACTTGTACGTCACCTCCAATTTCTGTATTTCAGCTTTTGTGGATGCCTACGTTTCACATCCATACAGCATCGCAAGAAGGACCGTCGAGTTGAAGATCTCCGCTTTCATTCCTCTTTCATACTGATGATGAGGTCACCTGGTTTAATTTCCGTATTATATCCCCTTTCCATGGTGAGAGCGCTACAGCGTCGGGAGGTTTGAGTAGTGTGACTAGACGGTGTTGCCAATCTCCAGTTGAGGATGTCACATCAGGACCAATACTCACCAAGGTGTGCTCTTCACGGGATCCCTCGGGCAAGGTGAAAGCGGGGAGACGAAGCGAGTCACGGTTCGCCTAACCAGCGAGTGACTTGAGAAAATGGTTTAAAAACACAACTTCTTTCCCATCAAACTGGAAAGAATTTTTTGAAAAGTGAAGAAAAAATTGAAATCGACACCATTATCACCATTGTTACTACCAGTAATTTTGACATTAGTAAGCATCATTGGAGAAGGATATCATGATTGGAAGAACTGAAGGAA
>JABVXS010001358.1:0-15579 GCA_013365335.1 Madathamugadia hiepei | reverse complement strand
AATGCTAAGGCGTTCTCCATGGAGGACGCGAATGGACAATACTTGATGGTATATGCGTATCATTAGCAAGGGTTTCTCGCTTATGGATGACGCACAGAACCGTGACGTAGGAGACGACGCTCCCTAGTAGCGGACCGACCCTACAACCATGTGGGACAAACGCTAAGAAGAAGAAGAAGAAGATTAAACCCTTTGATGTTAGGTGAAACGTAATCTGTTGTAAGTAATTTATGTTTGACAATTACTTATTACATATGACAAAAAATTCTCAAATTAATTGAAATTAAAAATGATCATCAAAAAAAAGAAAAACTCAAATTAAAATTGAAAATGTAATTATTTCAATTCATTTATCCTCCGAATAATAATTTTTTATTTTTATTTTTATTGCCGATACTGCGAACTGTGTTTATTTCATTATTTTATGTAAAAAAAAAACAAAAATTTTTTTTCAAAGAAAATTAATTTCCATTTTCTATACTACCAAGTATACTTCAATTCTAAAATTTCATCTTTTTTTTTTTTTGAATTAAATTTCATACCAAATGATTAGTGATCTTTTGGAAAAAAAGAAATGAAACCTTTCAATGTTATTGAAAATTTTAAAAACATTGTCTAATTTCATACAATAATTTTTTGTGCAAAAAATATATTTGCAAAATATTTTTGAACCTTTTCTTTTCATATTTTATTAAATTGAAACAAAACAATGGCTATTTACCAAACACAAAATTCATTGAAATGCTCGACAAATATTTGTAGCAAAAAAATACAATTAAAATTGATTAGTGAATCAATTATTCATTCATTCAATTCATTTTTGATCGGATCATCAATTCAATTCGATCTGTTGAATCAATCATCCATTAAATGATCAATTCCAAGTGAATCATTCCATTCATTTATTCATTCATTTAGGATGAACAAAGAAAACAAACACCACCGACTGTTTCAACAAATTTCACGAAAACTTCACAACAATAGCATTTTTCAAAAATGAAAAATTCATCAACCATTTGGCAGGAAAACAGAAAAACAAAAATCTTTAATGATTGCTAAAGCTTTAAAACCATTTTGTCTCATTCCGTCATATTCACTTTTCCTAGTCCTAACTGACGCCCACGCTTCCTTTTCATCCTTTTGTCTTGGAAGCCACAAATATTTCCTCCTTTCTTCTTCTTTTTTTTTTTTTTGTTCGAAACAAATGTGAAATCAATGTTTTCAAACCTAACTGATAGCCAGACGGACCAGCCGACAGATAGACGAACAGACCGACACACAGAAGTATACACAGACGCATATTGTACATGCACACTTCAAATTCCTTCACCATTCATCAGTAGAAGACTGGAAAGATTAAATTTAATTTTTTAGTTAAATTTAAAAATATAATTTTGAATCAAAATCAGAAATTGAAATTAATTTTGCTTCAAATTCTTTCATTTTTTTTTTTTGATAATAATTAGTATAATTAGCTTAATTGTTTCTTTTCACTGTTGACTTACTTTTTTTCTTTTCCATCTCATAAATAAACATTGAATTACCATACATTCTCTCCTATTTTTCATTCCAACAATAATTTTAGGCATATTTACCGCATGACATCATATTTTCACGCACTGCGCTCAATTTTTACATTTATACTACCCACACTTCCTAAATATTTCACATTCTTTTTTTTTTTTAATTTTTTTACTCTTTTATTAGCATTCTAGGCTTGCCATTAAGCTTAGGCTTAGGCTCTTATCATAGATTTTACGAACAGGAAGAAGGAAATTCTGAAATATATTAAAGCGAAAAAAAAAAACTATTCGGAAATCGGAAAAAAAATTTTAGAGAAAGAAAAAAAAAATTGACGGACAAACTAATTTTATCTCCCTTATTTAATTTTTTTTTCTTTCAAATACTTCCATAACATGGGGTAAAAATTTTTTTTGTACGAAATTTCAATTTGCGACTTCTGATTAATTCCAAAAATATTCGATAACTTTGTTTCGTTCAAAAATTTTCCAAGTTTCGTTCAAAATTTTTCCAAGTTATTTCCCGGTTGTTGGTATAATCGATATTTACCAAATTTACATCTTAAAAGAAAAAATACAAATTTTAAAGGAAAAAAAAGCTTAATTCAAAGCTTACATTCTTAGTTAAAAATTGAAGCACATTAACTAACCGGCGATTAATGAACCTAATCAATCATTTCCGCTAATTTCAATAATATATTATTCGCAAATTGAATACGAACCCGTCTTGGAATTTTTTCTCACTCCTTTCCTGCACAATTTTGATCATTAGGGAATTGATTTTGGTTTGATTGGCTTAATTACTTTCTATAAATATGTACATATGTTTAATTATCATGATTTTTTCTCTCTCTTTCTTTCCACATATATGCATATCTATTCATCTATCTATCTATCTATCTGTCTCTATTGCTGTCTTCTCCCTCCATTCTCTTTTTCGCGTATACTTTTTTCCCACTTACTATTTTTCTTTTTTTATTTTATTTATATATGTCTTATGTTACATCATCATCTGTATGATTCCGGAAATTGTTCAAACCGTTCCGGGTTGTATTCGAAATGAACTACACCCAACCTGTTTGCGTATTTCCGGATTTGATCGAATTTTTCCGGAAAAATTTCAACTGTTCCTAATCCCATACACAATGAATTCTCTCCGTATTTGTGTGATATGCATTCATCAAGTGTGTATTGTTTCATTTATGATTTAGTCGCAGCGAAAGGTCATTCCTCTTATGCTCAGACGAGTTCATTCGCCCATTATGGAAAGATTTGTTGCATAATAATGCAGAAAATTTGTTGATAAAATCAAATAATAATTCATATTTGTTTGAGAGATTTAAAAAATATCTGCAATTTCATCAATTTTTTATTTATTTATTTTTTGTTAAGAATGCGAACACTTTTTTTTTGTTGAAATTCCCACTAACTTGATAAATGATGAACTTCGCACCTGGTCATAATGAAATAAAATTAAACCAAAAATTTTTGAAAATCAATTAATAATTTCTTTTAAAAAAAAATGGAAAAAAAAAGTTAGAAGAAAAGTTATTGAAGCAGTGGATTTTTATCAGTTAATTGCAACAAAAAATTATTTAATTGTCATTAAAAAATTCAAAAAAAAAAATTTTTTTTTTTCCCATTTAATTAATTTCTTTTTCATTCTTTTTATACGGGAAAAAAGGAGGAGGGAATTGATGCAAAAAATTTTATTATACAGAAGTTTAAATTTTAAGTTATTTCAATAATAACGTGAATTTTCCGCATTTTGTACATTTAAAATGCCTTTTGATTAATTTTAGTTTAGGAATTATAAGTGTGAAATTAATTATAAATGTAATTCAAAAATTGTAATGGACGTAGCTATCAGCTTTTCATAAATGCAACAATGTTTAACTAATGAAATTATTTATTTTATTTCATTTGTTTAGATCTTTGTTTCCTTGAAATTAAATTTTTCTTTTTTGTAAAAAAAATTTTTTTTTTCTCAAAATTTATTTTCCTTTTTAGCTTTTAAATTTGTTAATTTAAAAAATTATGTTTCAACTCTTTTCCTGATATTAACTTAATGCAACTTTTTTTATTTTTGATATTTTATTGTTTTTACTGTCTTTTTTTTGTGAACTAAAATTATCCAAAATTTTATTCCATCAAAGAATTATATCATAGCCTATTGTTTAAATTATTAAATTGGAAATTTGCAAATATCTATAAGGATAGGTAAGATTAATGTTCTTTCTAAAATTTCTCGAAAGTTGTTATTATATTTGTTCTTTGTTCCTTGTTCGGTCGATATGTCAACAAGTTTCCTCATATCGACTTTTTTTCACAACTAATCTCCACTTTGCTCAATTTCGAGCAATCTGTTTCCACGTTCTGCGGCATATTTCTTTAATTTAATCGATGCATCTTTCGGATACCAATCAAGGACTTTGGTAGTCCACCGGTCATCCTGCATGCGGCACATGTGTCCAGCCCATTTCAATCTGCTCGTTCTAATTTCCTGTGCGATGTTGGATACTCCACTTCGACGTCTTATTACTTCGTTTGGGACGTGATCTCGTAACGCAATTCCGACCATCCTTCGTTCCACGGCTCGTACGGTCACCTCCAATTTCTGTATTTCAGCTTTTGTCTGTGTCCACGTTTTATGAAGGACCGTCGAGTTGAAGATCTCCGCTTTCATCTTCTGTGTTAGAGAGGGGTGCAGGAGTTTGTCTTTCATTTTGTTAAATGCGTACCATCCTGCCCTTCCTTGAATTTCTCCCATGAGATCGTTTCGTGCGTTGACTTCTTGTCCTAAATAGACGTATTTTTCGATTTCTTCGATGATCTTACCACCTAGCTTCATTTGTGCTTTCGGCAAACCTTGAGATCTGATCAACTTCGTCTTTGATCGGTTGATATTGAGTCCGATCTTGTTTCCGGCTTTCTCAAGTTCACTCAGCATCTGCTGACTTTCAGGTATGCTTTTTCTGATGAGCACGATATCGTCAGCGAAGCGTAGGTATGTGAGATGCTCACCATCGATTGTCACACCTCCTTTCCAGTTCGTTTTTCGTAATACCATTTCTAAGAAAGCCGAAAACAGTGGTGGAGAAATGGTGTCCCTCTGTTTTACTCCTTTATTAACTGGAATCCTTATGAGGTTGTAGAAGAGGGTGATTTTCCTTGAGCAATCCGTATCAGTGTTCTTCAGAAGTTCGATGTTATAAAAAAAGGCCCGAAAAACAGACCTTTCGTTGTTATTATACTACCTACTGTATTTCCGTTATTTGTATTCGTATTCGTATTACTGTTTTATACCGTAGTCTTCCGGTTTCATTTATTTATTTGTTACAGCGTATTTTCGCATATTTATTTATTTTTCATTTTTTATTTTTTAATTAATTTTTTTCATTTCAGATTTGTTGGTTTTTCGAAAAATAATTTGTTGGAAAATTTGTTTCAATGGTGTGAGGTATAGGTGAATGGCGCAACGCAAGCATATATTGTGTAAATGGGTAAAACGGTGCTAATGGATGATTGATAAATCAGGTGAAAAGTAAGGTAAATGTGAAGAAGAACTGAAGAAAAAGTACAGTATACAAACATGGATGCACCAACAGCTAGCGATGGAATTATGGTGGAATTGCAAATGTTAATTGATGAAATGCGTTAGTTTGCTGTAATTTTAATCTAATTTTCTTTTGTTCATCGATTTTATTTTTAAAGAAAGAAATAATGTTTATGGTTTTCAAAGATGAAGAATGAAAGGTGATGGTTTAAATAGATTAAAATAATGAGAATGCAACTGAAAATTTTTGAATTATAAAAGGAATTATAACTTAGATTCATTAATTTTTATCATTCCGAGAATTTTAGTTGTGCAAGTACAGTAGTTCAAAATTTTTGTGAATTTGTTATTTCTCAGTGTAAAGAAACTAAGCAAATTAATTATCAATTGATGGAATTTCTAATACGATTTATTTGATTGAAGCACGGGTGGAATATTAATTAAATGAAAGAATATGGTCATATTTTTTAATCGACAAAACTTGTCAAATGTTTTATTTGCTTAAACATGAGTGTTTGTTATTATGTGTCTGATGATTACTGCAACAATCATTATTTAATTTCAGGTTTGCAAGATTTTGATTCCATCCGTTTTGCAACGTATAGATGTGCATGCAAGTTACGCTTTATCCAAAAGAAGACCAATGGTATGTTTTGCTGGTAAAGCTAGGATAATTAATTTTGCTATCAACATAGATTTTAATTGTTTTAATGCAACATCATCTTAAATCTTTTATTTAATTAGTGGAATTTTTCTGACAAAAAGGTCGATTAAAGAAGGGAAGATTTCATTATAATGAAGTTTTAGTGATTTTGAAACATTTTGGATATATTGAAAATTTTACATTTCTCTAGGTAAGCAAGCCTAAGATATCATTAGTTCCCTTAGTGTTGCGAAAATTGAAATTTATAATTGTGGTTTGAAAATTTGTAGAGTAGAAGAAGTTCGAATTCTATCATATTATCATTATATATTTATTTAAAGCTTTTTTTTGATTTATTTTATTTTATAAAAGCGATATTCGAATTCAATTTTTCTGTCTCATTTATTATCTTATAAGATTGGTATTTGATGTATGCGAGAAATTCAACAAATCTTTGAAAGATTTATTTCAAAAATCAATATGTTGTTTGATATGCTTTTTCAGCTCACTACATCATAATCTGTTAAAACAGGATCATCACTTTCAGTTTTTTTATTTCTTCATTTGTTCAAAGTACTTTTTTTTCTCAGTGCACCTTGTCGATATATGGAATATGATTGAATCGTTCCGTGAAAATGGTTTAAACGCACTTCCAATTACTTCACAGGTTATTTTTTATAATTGTCCTATTGCGACGATTGGTTTGCTTTTATCAGGTTAACATCATTATTATGATTTGTTTATCGATCAGATTGGATACGTAGTCGGTTATTCTTGTTGAATTTCCGTTTAAAGTTTTTAAAATTAATAAACCCAATTAAAGAAAAGTCGATTAGCATGGGCTGAAAAAAAGGAGTTAGCAAAAACTGAGAAATATTATACATGAAGACTTGTATAGCCCATTAGATATTCCAAAAATTGGTGGAACATTATTTATTGTGGTAGAACAAGCATATTTTTGCAGCTCTCTCTTTACCATAAATCTTATTTTTTAGTTTAAATTTTCATACTTCATTGTGAAGTGAGTGTTTCTTCACGATTTAAGAATTGATAAATATTTTTGGTACTTGCAAAGGTGTGTTGGTAAGGAAACTTGAAATGTTTTGGGTATGAGTGGATCACGCATTCGAAACAATAATATTCTAGGCCTTGTACTCAATTTTCGAAATATTTTCAAATTGGATTTCGTTTAGTTTTTTTAGCGTGATTGAATTAATTGAACTACTTAATGATTATCACGTACTTATTGACTTGCAGGTGAAGATATCAAGATTGGAATTATTGCTTGCAACAATTTTCCATAATTTAAATAAACGTTTGCCAAGTTCACAACACATCGATACCGATAAATCCATTTCACTTTTGCTGAGCTTTCTCGTCGGTGCGTATGACAGGTTGTATTTGTTAATGATGATGGCAGTATAATTCTGAATAAAATATTAGTATAAAATAAACTTGGTACAATTTATTGCGTTCTGAATTTTTTTGTCACTTATATAACATTCTTTCATTTATTGGAGTAAAAAAAAACGAACGAACATATTGATGCATTAATGGTTTAATCATTTTCAAAAATCTCTTTTTTTCGTCTGACAACTTGCATTTTAGACAACAGACTGGTCGCTTAACTGTTTTTGCAATCAAAATTGCTCTTGCAACATTATGTGCTGGTAAATTGATGGACAAATTTCGATGTAAGTAAAGTTTTGAAATTTTTTTTTCAACTTTTTAACGCATTAGTTTTTTTCGTCAAGTTTTATTTCACATTTCATTGCAGTTTAGCATATTTATAGAGGAATTTTGTATTTTATTTTTTCTAGGTTTTTGTTAGTTCTTATTGCTGCGTTTTCTAGAAATCACTTTTTTTTATTTGTTTTATTCTAACATTTAAAACTACAGTGTGGAAAGGTTACTAATACACAGTACATTTTATAAATATTTGACAGTAATAAATATGGAAGAAAATATGGAATCAAACTTTTCATAGAAATGTACGAATTTGATGCAAAAAAAGTTTTGCACACTTTTAGAAGCGTAACAAATAAGTGTTGGTAAAATTTTTGTTTAAAGGAAAAAAAGTAGTAGCTTTAAATGAAGTACATTGGCTCATTCCTATCATTTTTTCGTTTCCAATTTTTTCTCCAGAACTTTCTGAGGGAAATAAATAATTTTTCAGACGCATTTTCGCAAATATCCAATAGTAGCGGAATAATGGAATGGAATAAATTTAGTGATTATTTGCAACAAGTTCTGGCTCTTGCTACAGCTGTCTTTGAAGGCCCAACATTTGGCTATACAGAAACAGCTTTACCACAATGTTTCCATAAGGTCTGTTTCATTGCTTTGCATGAATTTAGTTCTGTATTGTTTCAGACAAAAATTCAATTAAATGACGATATTTCATAGGCCAAAACAAAAATAGCTGAAACTTTGTCAAAAAAGTAGTTCTTTTTTGCTGCTGAAAATCATCTTTAACAAAGCTATACGATTGGAGGGGAATAGTTAAATATTGGATGTCAATACGTAACAAAGAGACCAAAATCGAGGTTTTAGCATTAATAATTGAATTTTGAACTGATCGGTGATTGGAATGTCATAAGGAAATATGTGAATTATTGTGTTTTGTATAAGTGAAACCAATACTAGATTAGATAATAATTACCGCATGGTGAATATAAAGATAAGGTAATTTTTACTACATTTCCTACATCAGTGATTTTTCATTTTCGATGTAAGTTTTGACATCTCACAGGGGGAAGAGGTTTAATGACCTCGGAATCTTTGTTTTCAGGATCAGCGAGTAAATCTGAATTCATTTCTGGATGTGATGTTAGCCGATCCTTGCCCGCCATGTTTGATGTGGTTACCATTATTGCATCGGATGGCAAGTGTTGAGCACGTTCAACATCCAGTTGTATGTGATGCATGTCAGGTAAAATTTTTCCTTTGAGGATCATCTGATTTTATAAAAAATTTTCGAAAGTTAGAGTTTTTGTCGGCTAAAGTTAAACTCCCACTTTGTTTGTTCAATGCTGATGGTATGTGTTGTGTAGTTCTACGGAACTTTAAATGGAGTGAATAATTGTATTCTCATTACGTTTACGGTTCAACATCAATCTGACTCTTTGTGTAGAAAAAGCAGAAAGCGATTACAGAAAGGAATGGGAGAGATGAAAGAGAGGAAAAAAATTATATGATGGAAATCCAACTTTCAGTTTAATGATTTACTACTGTGAAATCCACTTGTAATAATTTTTGATCTGTTTGGATTAATGTGAAGGTTTTTGGATTAATATTATTAAATTAACCATGATTAGATTTGAGATATCACGAAGAAAAGTTTGAATTTTCTTTACAGATCCGATCATTTACTGGTTTTCGTTACAAATGTCAACGTTGCACAAATTATCAGTTATGTGAACAATGTTTCTGGCGTGGACGGACAAGTTCATCGCATTCCAACGAGCATGAAATGAAAGAATATTCTAGTTATGTGAGTAAAATTGCCATTTATTAACTGTGCCATCTTTGGAGAGTAAGAGTGAATTTTCCATTTGCACTCATTAAAGCAGTCGTATTACTATTCGAAATACAATTAAATGTAATGAAATAGATTCAAGTATAACTCAACATTAATCCTATACTTCTCATCGGAGTTTAAATAATAAAGGGTGGTTATTGATCTATGACAAAAAAATTTTTTTCAAGCCCCTAACATAAATATTTGGAACGAATTTAGAGAGCTGAAACTATTTCAGAAATCACCAACCAAACAGTTGGCCCACTCCATACACAAATCATTGCGTTGTGTGCCAGTGGCTAATCGCTCCACACATCCAATATTCCCAGAACGCCCTGATCGTCCTCTGGATCTGGCCAACATTTTACCAGTCACACCAACAGGATCCAGAAGACGAACTGTAGATGACCTGAGTGATTGGAATGGTCACATTTTGCCCGGGCAGTTTCCGGTAACTAACGGCTCTAATATGGATGATGAACATAAATTGATTGCACGTTATTCGGCCAAACTTTCCGGTAGAACTCAGGTGATTTAGCTGGAACATAGTTTTTTTTAAACATTTAACTATTAAATTGATCGAACTGTTTATGCTTTCTCACAAATGGGAACATTTGGTGCGTGGCATTAATAAATGAATCAGACATTTATCTTTCACAGTTTTTAACTTTTCAATTTAACATAGTTCTATTTTAAAAGAAGATTAGATTGGTTGGAAAACAAATTAAAAAAAAACTTCACAAAGAGCTCTCAAAAAAATAAAAAATGCTTAGCTAGTTACTTCAACTAATTTATTTTCGTCATTATTCTTTCTTTTTTTTTAAAAAAAAAAGTGTTTAAGTATCCATTTGTGTCATCGAAGGATCGAGCTACTGGTATGGATGAAAGACTTAATGAGAAAGCATTAATTGAACGGCTTGAGGAAGAAAATGGTGAGATGATGCGAGAAATGGAAATGTTAAAGCAACAACAAGTAATGCTATTCTCATACTTTTTTATATATATATAAATATATAAAATGAAAACATCTAAAGCTGAAAGGATAGCGAAAATTGGTGCATTGATATTTTGTTTCCTGAAAATAATTTATTTGGAAATGTTTAGAAAAAATGAATTTTTTTACTATTTAAATCTAATTCATTATTCTTTCCAAATTTTACCATAGAAGAATTTTGTTCTTCCAGGAATTAGAAAATACGGATGAACAATTGAATGGTTTACGAGAACGAAAAGCTCAACTCGAAGAAAAAATGCGGGTTATGCAACAAACACGACGACAGCTAATGCAACAATTAGAAGTGCTTATGTTAGAATTAAATGTAAGTTACTTTCCTTCATACAACTTTAACTGAATTGAAGATTCATATTTTATCCAGGTTACTGAGTAATAATTAAAGATGTAAAAATTTTGTAAATTTTGGGATTAAAATCTATTATTCTTTCGAAATTTTATCATAAAAGAATTTTGTTCTTAATCCAGAAATTAGAAAATACAGATGAACAATGAAAACCCATATTGCTATTATTCATTCTTAGAGAACCTTTTCACAACAAAACTTTTGTTGCACTGTTGAATGTGATCAATTTTTTTTTCTTTTTTTCTGTAGCAGTCAAAAGGAGGAAGTATGGGTGCTATACCGGAATCATTAACCGGTATTGGAAGTCGTGTTTCGACTGCATTTCAAAATCGTGCAATGCAGAGAGCTTGTTCGGTACCTGCTGCTCAGTTACAGGGTGATTTGCTCCATGCAGCTGATGATATAACGAACAATATGAGCACATTGCTCAGGGAACTTGGTCAAGGTTTGCATTTTTGAAATCCATTTTTTTTTCCTGTTATAAATCGACATTTGATGAATTAAAGCCAAATGCCTCTGGAAGGAATTGTTTAATTTTCGTATTTTCACTGAAATTTCTATTAATGCCGAAACTTTAACTCTTCTTATCCAAACATTTGCCTTGTTAATCAGATGATCGTAATTTCTTTCAACCAACATTTTATTTATTTTCTATTAACCGGGAACTACTTATTATTCTTACTGCATTTTTGAAGAAAGGCAAGTATTACTTTCTCTTAAGAAGTTTCTATCGGCAAAAATAACTACATACCTGACTGACCTTTTGCTATCAAACTGCTCAGTTTTATTAACTGCAAACTTTTACTTCCATCATTTTGAGTAATTCGAATAATTGAATTGAAAAATTGAAAATAGACGAATAAGTAATCAAGTAATTTCAGCTCAAAAAAGTGTCGTAAACGGTGGTGATGGAACAGAAAGCAATTAGGCATCGATCTGTTCATCATCGGTGAATAATTTTTATCTGCCACGGATTATTTGATATTTATTGATCAAAAATCTGTTGCAATATCTTCTATTTTCTGGATCATTCTCAGTCAGCACGCACCACCAATGTTTAAATAAATTTCAAGCTTTCCTTCCTTATTTCATTAACTTTTTCTTTCTTACCTAATTTTTATTTCATTAATTAGTTTACAGTTATTTGATTTATCATTGATTTTTATGATCCCTGAAATGTAAGTATTCAAATTAAATTAACTTATTTTTCAACATGTTGTATATTCAACTCGACCAAATGCAGTATATGGTGTATGAGATGTGAGAGTGGAAAAAAATTGGATGTGATATTTGATGACTGTCACAGGTTTTGCTCTAAAGTTACCAAATTCTCCTTTTTTTGTTAATTGAAAAACCTCCTTGGGAAAAACTTTTTTTGTTTTCTTACAAAAAAATACAAAAAAAAAATTTTTTTTCTTTCATGCAGTACTGACTGAGAATGCACCAGCTGTTTTCAGCTACCGTATCTACCTACCTACAGTTTATTTTCTTCAACTATTCCATGTTAATTCTGCCATTATTTGATAACTAATATTAGAATTTTATATCAACCATTGAATTACAACGATTCTATGCTATCGTCGGGTTATCGTGACTTGATAGTGTTAACCTAGTATAGTAATTAATTCTGATAACTAATATTAGAATTTTGATAAAAAGGATTTATATCAATAATTTCACTTTTTATGTGGAACAGTTGTCATTGTAGGATCATATGGGTTACTTAAAAAATTTGGAAGAAATTATATTTCAGCATCTTTTTAAAATGTTATCTTTAAAGTTTAATTATTTAAGTATTTCATTAAAGTATTGGTATACTGCGACTTATGTCTTCTATTTCTTCCAATATATTAATTAAAAATCTTAACTGATCATGCTTATAAAAAGTATAATACTTATAAATGATAATTAATGTTGTAATAATGATTGTATCTTGTAAAATTATGCATCCTCTTCTTCGTGAATCGCAAATTCCTTTTCTATATTTTGTTTTATCACTTTCTCACTCTATTTGTTTCTGTTAGAAAAAAATTTAATTTTATAATGTCGTTAATCTTTCCAATTTTTCCTTTCAATTTTTTTTTTGATGGGTTATTTATTATCAGAGCTATCCCTAAATCTTTCTTGCTATTTTACAATTTATCATTATTATTTTTTCAATAATTTTAATAAAATTACAGAATTTATCGATTACGAAAATTTTTATGATTAATAAATTGATAAAGATAAACTACCCCGAAACAATGGAAATAATTAGCCAAATTTTTGTCAGTCACAAAAAATTTTTTAAAAGAATATATTGTGAATTACATCGATAATGATGAAATCAGTGTTGATGTTGAAAACTCAAATATTAATTCTGTTAAAATTAGTGACAAAATTGGTACAATTTTTTTAAATAATTATCAATTCGGACAATCTTGATAAATGAACGGTTCAATCCTGAAATAATACCACCTTCAGGAATGTCAACAGTCATATCCACTGTACTTTTTATATCTGGCAAAATGTTATTGCAGAGACAGTTCAACTGATCATTCATACATCCTATTGATAAATGTTTTTGTCGAAGGAAATCTACAAAAAAAATTTAATTAAATTAATTAAAATAAAAGAATGAAAATGACAACTTTCACGTAGCTTTTAAAATTCCGTCAAAGCGATGACAAATTAAAACACTGAAGAAGAAATAGAATAAAGAAGCAGGTGTCAATTACCCACTCCGTGTCGTCCGTTACCCACATTATCACTGCAATACACGTCAGTGATTTTTTCCTTATATTTTCCATACGTAAAAAATTCGAAGATGGTTAGAGTGACCTTCTCCGAGATGGATGATCATGCACACCTAAACGAGCTTCATTTAACCCGGTTTGGTAGGAGATTTTTCCTAGAATGGTCGTTAAACAAATAACGAGTTCATCCTCCACGTGAACATACTTGTCTCACCACAACATAATTTCAATTAGATGATTTGGACCATTTTGAAATCGATCAATGACATATTCCGATGACATCAACTCATCGATAATTTGTTACCAGAACTGCAATACTGATTAATCCCAAGGTCAGGCTTAATTTCGTTGTCGCCGTTAAAGTAGTTAGCTCATCGATTCGCTTCATCGTTTATTTTCCAGTAAAAATTATACTAATTGAAAAGTGTTAATCAATACAAGTTTTTTTTTTCATTTTTTTCAATAAGAAAAATGTGGAAGATTCCTTGTTCTTTGTTCGGTCGATTTTTCAACGAGTTTCCTCGTGTTCACCCTTTTTCATTTTGCTGGGAAAAAAAGTTGTGCTTTATAACCAAACAAAGATGGTTAGGAGAACCGTGACTCGCTTCGTCTTTCCGCTTTCACCTTGCCTAAGGGATCCCGTGAAGAGCAAGTATTGGTCCTGATGTAACATCCTCAACGTGAGATTGGCAACATCGCCTAGTCACACCACTCAAACCTCTCCGCCACTGTAAGGCTCTCACCATGGAAAAGTGAGAGCCTTACAGTGGAAGATTAGCATGTATCATGTCAACATGAAATGTTGTTGATTTTCAATATTAAAGAGGTAATGTAGAGACATTCATACATCATCATTTATTGTCTATTTTAAAAAGAAACACTATTTTTGTAATTCAAACAATTTAAATATGCAGCTATGAACTTCAAAATTTCAATGAAATTTCATAAATTTCATTTCAACTATTACCTAAACCGTCTGAAGTGAACACCAATTAAGCAAATAAGCTTCAGTTCGCTTTTACAAAACCCAAAGCCTCAAGCTCCACTAACAGATCAGATCAAATTCACTGAAACCGGACGTGCGAACTGTTTGTGCGAATTATACGAATGGTCGTATGGTGATATTTCAAACCGCCGCGCGAATTTTGAATCTCATGTCTTCTCCTGCTCCCTCCTGGCCCTCGCCTCTTCCCACCCTCCTCCCCACCTGCACACCGTACTCTGTTTCCCGCTTGTTGTTCTTGGTTAATGAGGTTTTGGAAAATGTGATTTTAAATGGAACGGTCGAAAATTCAGTTTATTTTTGGGAGGATACCATAGCATTTAGTAACATCAGTTCCACAACATGTTGTTGCTACCTTGCGATGATACCATAATTTCCAGAAATGGTGCTATCAAAAAATGTGCCGCAAGTTAAGGATATGTGTCATATACTATGGAAATAGAAAACATCGAGGAAATAATGCGTGTTGGTATTTTCCATTAGTTTCGTATGAAAATAGTAGGAATTCGAATTCGTTTGCATTTCCTCTTAACAATTTAGATTCATCAAAATTTTCTTTGCAGCAATTTTTAGCGGTCATGTGGAGAACAGTTGCGAATAATTAATGCGATATTAGCTATTGCTGAGTGTGTACAATACGTCTGAAACGGGGATGGCATCGATGATAAGTAAACGTACAGCTCGACAAGCACCATCATTGGCAAAGGCAAAAAGAAATAGGTAGATCTTTTTGAAATTTCGATGCGTAAAAGAATCTAAAATGTTTTTGTTGTAGAAATTTCGTGTGCAACAAAACAAACTGATAAATTCATGCTGATGTATCTTCATGCTTAACATAAACTAACATACGCTGGTAATCGGTTAACTATGATAAATATTGCTGGTGGAGTCGGGTTCATATTGACCATGTTTTCCAATGGTGTGGGCTTTAAAGAATTCAGTTTATTTTAAAAGTTTTCATTTTTCTTTGAGAAACCGATATTCTGATTTCATCTGATGTATTACTAATTTGTCCCGATCGTGAGCGGTCGGTTCCCCGACGACAGACCTTAGCGGCGGGTCGGTTGGGTAAATCTAGTAGTCGCATGAATGCTAAGACGTTCTCCATGGATGCGCATGGACAATACCTGGTATATGCGTATCATTATCAAGGGTTTATTGCTCCTCAGTAGCGGACCCTACAACCACGTGGGACAACCGCTAAGAAGAAGAAGAAGGAGAATCTGATGTATTACTGGCAGAAA
>JABVXS010001357.1:0-15582 GCA_013365335.1 Madathamugadia hiepei | reverse complement strand
TGTGTGTGTGTGTGTGTGTGTGTGTGTTGATATTTTCGGGCAGCTTGTTTTCTACTTTGTCTTTATTAATTACAATTATTTTTAATTATTAATTTCAGGATTGGTAAATACAGTGATGTGAATACAAGTAAATATCGTAATGCAATTTGGATGTATATTCAGTCGTTATACGGTGAGTAATGTTCTTTTTTATTAGTTTTTTTTTATTCGATTCAAGAAATAATGATTAAGATAATTTTTCTCCTCTCCTCTTCTTCTTCTTAGCGTTAGTCTCACATGGTTGTAGGGTCCGCTATTGTAAAGCGTGGTCTGCACGTCACAGTTCTGTGCTTCGTCCATAAGCCAGAAATCCTTACTCATCATGATTCGCATATACCAGATTTTGTCCATGCACGTCATCGTTAGAGTACGTTCTAGCATTCATGACACTGCGACTAAATTTACCTGACCGACCCGCCGTTAAGGTCTGTCGTCGGGAACCGACTTCTTACGATCCAATGATTAGGATAATTAATACATTTAATATTGATTTAATAAGTACTCGGTGATAGTATTTATATTTAGAGCACTTTATAGGTGCATTAAGTTAGTCATTAATTAACTATAATAATTCATTTCAATAATTAAAGCAAGCAATTTATGTGTTTATTGAATCCCTTAAGAATTCATTAATAAGTAATTAAACCATTTAAGCTTTTGGTAGTTAAATCACGTAAATTCATAATATTAACGTTCGTTTAATAATTAATTTTAATAAATAAATTGCTCAAGCTAGCTTTGTTTTGTTTTTTAATAATATTACATAGTGTCGCATCATATTTATTACAAAATAAATAAATTAATTTCTAGTAAAAAAATTAATGACCAAGTAAGTAATTAATTTGGAATAATAAATGTATGAATGGTTCGGACAAATGATCGATTAAATCATTTGATGGCTAATATACTAATTAAAAAATGAAATTAGGCTAATTTAGTTTTCGCATGCGTTTAAAATAAAAATAAAAATTGCAATACTAATGCAATAAGGTGTGTAATTTTTCAAATTATTCATTTTACATCAAAAATATAATCATAAATAATAATGATATTTGTTTTTCAAAAAAAAAAAAAAACAAGAAACGAAAAATGAATCAATTGAACTTTTGACCTTTGACCCGTTGCAGGTATCCGTCATGATGATTATAATTATGCTGAAGTGAGCGCAATGTTAGATCGTAAAATGAAAACATTCATTAAGACAGCATGTTGTCATCCAGAAGAAATGACCGATTCACTACGACAATCTGTTATGATTAATTTCAAATCTTCTGAAAAGGTTTTTTTTTAATTTCATTTTTTTTATTTCAAAATTTGAATTAAATTAATCACAAATTAATTGTTAAATGTTTACGTTGTTTTTTCTTTTCTCTCTTTCAGGTACATGTATTAATGATAATAATTGAGGCACGTCTTCAAGCTGAATTGATTTATTTCTTTCGTGCTCTTGTGAAACTGAATAATTCTGCAGCCATTGTTTAGTATCAATATTTTTGAAATCTCTTCTCTTATCAACCACTTACCTTCCATTTCTTTTCCTTATCTTATCAGTATGATTTGATTCTGATAAAAAAGGTTCTACCGTAGTTCTACCGTGATGTGTACGGTGCTACTTTTTGATTGGTATACAGTATTGCTAATGGTTGAATCCTTTATCATCTCTTCTTCTTTCTTTTTTTTTCCTTATCAGTATATCCTGCTATTATGATGTGGTTCTGTTGAAAAAAAGTTCTACCGTATAGTGGTACAGTTATGTACGGTACCACTAATGGTTGAAAATTGAATTTATTTGAACGAACAAATCATTTCATGTATGATTATTTGAATTAAGTGTTATATCATTACTATCATCATCATCATCACTGTCCTCATAAAACCTTATGCTAAACAAATGTTTGATTAATTAATGAAATTAATAGGCTCCTTTTTTCTTTTTATTGTCAAATTTTTATAAATCATTGTTATATTTGTACGTAAAAATTTTTTATTTCATTTTTTCTTGTGTAAACTGAATACATACTGTAGCACTCATTCGCTTCTTTTTTTTTTCTCTAAAAATTTTCATTTGTTTTGTTTTGTTTTTTTACAAATTTAAATTTTAATTTACGTAATTTTTTTTGAAGAAAAAATTGCATTAATCTTATATTTTAGTGCCATAAATTACTACTTAACTCTTTTTTTTTTTGTGGAAAAAATTTTTAATAAATTTAATTTTTGAAAAATTATTCGTGTTTTTTTTTTTTTTTATTATCATTCCATACATAGTGTAGAATTAATTAGCATCTCATTTTTGTTTTCTCTGATGGAAAAAAAATTTTTTTTTAAATTTATATTTGTCATTTGAAGAAATTTCTTTTGAATCTCATCATTATACAAACTATTTCCATTATTTCTTTGTTTTTACTTTTTGAATTTTTAAACAGGAAAAAATTTTTTTGTTCTTCAAAAAATCCAAGGAAAAAGGAATGTCAATAAATAAAATTATGTGAAAAAAGACTTTTGCTCTTACATCGTTAATTAATCAGTCCAATCGAAACCGACTGATCAATCAATCAATCAATCGGTCGATTAAGCGATCATCTATATGTGTGTACATTGTCTCAAAGAAATGACAAGTACTGAATATTGTCAAACAAGGAAATTTCTACGCGTTCTACGTAAATGTACACTTATTATATGTGTATGCGTATGGTATACGCGTATGTGTATGCGTGTAATATGTGATGTACATTTGACTACGATGGCATGATTAGGTGTGTGTATACGTGTAGGCACGATTTATATGCGACGTGTATGGATGACTGTAATAAAAAATTTGTAACGTATACGTACAAGTATTTATAATGACGTGTATGGGTTATGTGTACGTGGTATCTAGCTGAAATAACGTTTAAGCGTGTGTGTGTGAATTCATAAATGAATACGTGGATACATTGTAATACACATAAAGCAAGGGAATTTGAGTAAGAAAACAGTTTCTGATAAATAGATCCTCAATGTTATGTTTAATGTAATTTAAAAAAGAAGTTAGTAATTAAAAAAACACAAGAAGCTGGACAAAATGGTCCCAACAAACTACTACGAAAATTTACAGGAAGTTCTAAAATAAATTTATCACCAATGGGTGCAAAGTCGAATTGCGACAAAAAGTTTTCAAGTTTCCGATGGCAGATGTTTTGTGTTTTTTTTTGTTTCATTTAAATTTTACTTTGATTAATTGTTGTACTTGTTGTTTGCTGATTGATTATGTTGATATTTTAAAATTAATTATAACATTCTCATTGATCAATTTAGAATTGATTCATTTATTTCTTTAATCGATAAAGCTATTCTAGAATTCATCCATTTTTTTTTCAGATGTCAAGAATTTTGATTTTAGAATGTTTGGAATTTTTTTTGAAAGAATAGGATAAATTGGAAAGGATTGAATGGGACCGGATCAGGTTGGTGCTGCTCATTTTCATACTGCTTCAAAACCACTGAAAGAAATAGATATACGTCTTCCGGAAAACCTTGTCAAGGTAAGCACTTTATTTATTTTGTATTATTTATCTAAGTCTTTCTTCATCATTATAGTTATAGTTTGGTAAAAGTTATTCAACCTAATTACTTCTATTTTATCTGTCAATGAGGCTGTCAATATTTGGTTTTCGAAAATATAGGAAACGACGAATAATCATTGGTGCTAAACGAAGTGTTCCGAATTATTAGGTGGCAGAGAGCATGAATGTTCTCTTTCCGTTTTCGGATAAAATTTTGATTATTCTTGATAAGATATTTTTGTAAGCATATTAATTTTAGATTTGAAAATTTTTATTAAGAATAAAGTTGTGAAGTTTCTTTTTGGTCTTAACTTATTTACTACGCAATAATCATTTCTAGCAGTTACAAGAAAACAAATTTTTATTATGATTATACAGTAAATCAGCAATGAAAGGAAATTTGTGATCTTAGATCTGTCATACGGTGACAGATTCATCAGTGACGTATAATTCATTTATCAGAAACTTCAATTACTATAAATTATTTTATGAATGGTAAAGATAATAACCATATATTAGGTTTCGGAAGGGATTTTGGTTTACTTCGAACAAGTCTCATTGGTTATGTATTATTTCCATTTTTCAGGGAGCTGTGAAATTGGATCCGCATTTAAAGAAGTATCTAGGTGATGATTTTCCGGCCGAATGCACTACGAACGTTACTTGGACATATGTAACATTTGACAAGCAGGCAAGTTTTATTACAGTTTAGAGGTTTGATGATACGTGACTTTTCACTAATACTTTTTGATTTATAGTTTATCAAAATTTGTCGTTTTTTTGGTTTTTACTTTTGTATTTGTAACTGAAATTTTGAGCATAGTTGAATTTAATTTTTATGTACGAATTCTAATTCCAATACTATTCTGGAAAAATTATTCGATGCAATTCATTCTTTACAGAATGAAGTTTTAACGGACTTGATAACACGTTTGAGTATCGAGTTAAAACTTCCACAACCAGATAGGAATACATATGCACTGAAATTTGAAGGTCGTGATAATGATGGTGTATTTTTAACCAAAGAAAATTGTAGTTTGGTACCCCAAGGATTCATTCTTATTTTAACGGCATCTCAGGTAATTTTATTCACATTTTTTTAATTGATAAAATTTATAAGAAACTTGAAGTACCTGTTTAAGAAATCCGTTTCTGTGGACATGTAGGATGCATACTTTCATCCGTTGTTTTAAAGTTTTACTTTTCTTAGCAGTTTGCATTGAAGTAGGCACATTCTTTTGCGTTTCAATATAATATTCTATACATTACTTCAAATTTTTGATGGCATAAATTGTAGAATTAAAATTTCAGCCTACTAATGATACATTCTTGTTCATAGGAACGTTACGCACGTTATCTCTTGGAACGTTTGCGTATTTCTTCAACTCAGATTGGAGATCTACGAACAGCACTTGCTGAATTGATCGCTTTATGTAGTGATATTTCATTTGCTAAGCAGTTTATGCGTATCGGTGGATATGATTATATATTTGAAGTTATCGAAAAAGGATTGTGTGTGGAGTATGTTTATTTTCGTTCCCAATAAAATTTCCTTGTTTTTCTTATATTTCGAGATTTTCTTTGGTAAACTGCTTCAGTTTTGGTGATTGTTAGCATTATTAATGACCATATGTTCAAATGGTATCTACACAATGTTGAAATAAGTTGATTTAACAGTAAACAAGTCCACCAAAACTGTGATGAATAATAATTGAGCCATGTTTGGAGTAGTGGATGAAACTGTACATTTATCTGAGAACGAATGTTACCTTCTAGATTAAGTACACTCATTTGATCACATTGTGAGATTATTTCAATCAGTTTTTTAGCAGCGTTTTTGCCCAGTCTCGATTTCTTCAAGCAATGCTGTTGCTGATGGATCATTCTGGTTTGATGTATTGGTCACAAGTTTCGGATGAATTTGTTACGAAAATAGCAGAAAATATAACGGGCAGAGCTAAGCAGGAGGATAATACCTTACTGGTTTCATCGCTTAATATTATCGATCTTATCTTGAATTCTAAAAAGTATTAAATTTTTGTATTCCTTGAACTTAACTTTTCTAATCACTAAGGATGATGTTTTGTTTGTTTCAGTTTCATTGAAAAACACTGACATGTTGGGCAGTATTAACTCACAAATATTTTATGATTTGCAAATATTATAGTATTGAGGTTCATTCTTCTGATGACACTAGGAAATCACAAAGCAAATGTCTAGTATTTTCTTTATCTCGAGAGGTAATTAATTTTAACAGCATTGATACTTTCGTTCAGCGAAGATAAAATGAATCTGGTATTGTTGGAAGTACCTTTTGAATCGCTTATTCGTCATCTGGAGAAATCAGACGAACGGGTCATATCGAATGTTCTAACATTGATGAATTCTTTATACAACAAAGCAAGAGATCATGTAAAAAATGAGATCATAGAGGTAAGGTTGGAGTTCTGTAGTATTTCTTCAATTAAATCAAAAATAAGTGTTGACAGTATAGTTGCTCAAGTAATAGCGATGACTACTCTCTAAATTTATGATAGTCATATATCAGTAATAACCAATTAACATGAAGGAGACAGTTAAGCTCAACTGTTTCATCATCATTTAAACTTTTATATAAAATACGTATTTTTGACTGAAAATATTGCTGCGATTCTTTTATTTGATAAAAAGCTCAGAAAGTGAAATCCTCAGGATTCGGAAAAGTCACCATGTTTGTCCTTGCACATCATTTTTCGTTTCTCGAATCATTTAATGAAATCTCTCGTTTTAGTTCATTATGTTGCGTAATATCAAATTTTAAGCACCTTCATGTTACACCCTTTCGCTGCGCAATTGAAAAGTCGGTACTGAGGAAAGGAAAACAATTGGATGTTGGAATTGAGCAGCAGCTTATTACGGTGCAACGAATTCAGCTGAATAAACTATCCCAAAAAGCTCTGCGTATTCCTACCGAAGCAGAAATCGAACGAGTTTTCGTAAGTTTAAATTAGAAAAAATTACACAGTAGAAATTAGTATGCTATAGAAAGTAAAAATACTTTCTCGAGCTTTTTATTCATCTTCTATTAACAAATATATATGTTTATAATTATATACATTTATGTATATATTTGTAGTTAATTACATGAACTATAGTTCCGTATGTTTAAAATTAAGTTTTACAAGAATGAACACGAAATTTGGTCAATGTTTTTACAATTTCAGCAACTCAAGATTTTAAATGGTGAAAGTAGTAGAATAATGCAAAGAAATGTCATGTCAGAAGAAAAGCGTGCAGAATTTTTAAAATTCACAGAAGGAGTCATACAAACACCGCCAGGATCTTTGGCACTGGAAACGATTCTTTTATTTGTCACACATCATCCCGATATTATTGCAAAAGTAAGTTATTATAGTTCTCATTAGTTTAAATTTGTGAAATATACCTAAACGAAATTGCGATATTTTTCTTTTCACTAGATTTTTTTTATTGTTGATTTTCATTTCAATTTGATGTAAATTATGAAATTACTTTCAACACATGTTTACGAATTAATGCGAAAAGCGAATTGCAATTGGACCATTTATTGCGACTGAATTTCAGTAATGACGCAAATTTCAGATATCGTTGGAAAACGCAATGAGATCCGATAATAACATTTGGTCCCTTCTATTGGTATCGGTTCATTTGGTGCAAATGCTGATTGATCTTCTTTATGTAATTAGTGAACCTGGTATTATTTTACAAAATCATTTTCATTTTTTTGAAAAACAAACAGTCGCTATATGATTAAATTATGACAGATAACTTAAAAAAACGTGAGCGATTTTATAGAAG
This sequence comes from Madathamugadia hiepei, assembly GCA_013365335.1. Lineage (NCBI taxonomy): Eukaryota > Metazoa > Nematoda > Chromadorea > Rhabditida > Onchocercidae > Madathamugadia > Madathamugadia hiepei. The sequence continues at coordinate 8,185 of JABVXS010001357.1, read as the reverse complement.
AAGGTGATCGATTAATGGTTTTATTATTTAAAAGTGACCGGCCATTTTTGGATCTTTTTGTGGTGCTTGTAAAACTTTTTCATCGTACGTGGCGTGAAATGCATGCAAGTGACGAAGACATCCAGAAGGTAGATGAAAATTTTGAACTTTCTTTTTTTGGTAATATTAAGTTTATCAGCACTTTCAATTATATTTAAAGAATTGTTGAGAGCAGAGAACTGGTCAAGTGAGTTACTTTTTTCCGGAACTTGGCGTGGAATTATGCTGATTATTGGTTGCTCACTGAAAACGTTGCCAATCCTCTGGCACTTTATTTATCAGTATTTTGTTTGGCAGGCAATTAGGCCTGACCGTTATAATTACAAAATCATTAAAAGCATCATTTGGTCATAGAAAAATTTGTTAATTACAAATCATTTTAAATTTCGAATGGTATGTTGATGTTGCAAATACCGTTTGTTCCACACTTGATTCACATGTCGTCCTTTGTCACGAATGTTTAGTAATGGATATTCAAGGAAATTTATTTTTACAGGTTTTGGCAGTTGTACGGAAGCAAATTGATGTTTGTCTACTAGAAAAACCAGACGCAATTGAAAAGTTGGAGGAATTGCTAGCAGCCCATTCATATCCACATATGAAGAAAATTTGGGAAAAAGAAAGGAGCGCCAAGGAAGCAGAAGAATTACAAAGTGATGCCGTCAAGTGAATTTTCAAGGCTTGAAGCTGTCTTACTTTTTTGTTCCACCGTATTTGAACTACGGACTGGCAAGACGACTAGATTAAAAATGGTTGAATGTGAGCTGATGTTTTTGCGCGCATTCGAAAAATTTAAACTGTTTTTCAGTTAAATTGGGTCAAATATTTAGTGAAAAAATTAGATCGTAGGAATTCGAAATCGTTTTTACCGGTAATGAATACATCAGGTTCATGTTGATCTTGCAGGGAGTTACGAGAATATCTTCGACCAAGTATGGTCGAGCTGGTTTTGCAAAATTGTAAAAATGTTTTGAAAAGTGGTTATAAATTTGGTAAACTAATAAAGAGCAAATCAATGCAGAAAGGTTTTTTTTAATCTCTTTACTCAAGCTTGTAGCAGTGCTTGTTAAAAATTTTCACTTAAGATGAGCGTGGAAAAACTTTTGATATTTTTGTGGATTAATCAGAAAAACGAAATACTTGAGGAGGAAATGAACATAATTAAAGACAAAGGAAAGAAAAAATATCGCTAACAAAAAGATTAAAAAAAAATTTCACCAAAATCACATATGATAAGAATGAGACGTATAAGAATATGTTACCAGTATAACCGTTAGTAAAAAAGTTTAAAAAAATTAATTGCAATAAAAAGCTGTAATTGAACCCAAAGATAGTACAGAATTTCAGAGGTCAAATGTGATTTTGTTCTCAGTGCGCTTTTATGTGCCTCACAGTTTCTTTTATGCAGTTATATTATTGAAAATATATAGAAATAAGACATATTTGGTTGATTAACAAATAATCGTTGAGGGCAGCAGTTTTGGTTTTGGAAATTGGATCCGAATGAGAAAACGCTACTTTGCACAGATTGTTCAAGCGCTGAATGCTCGTCAAATGCAAACTCTGCTGGAAATATCAAAAGTGAAATTCAATAAGCTATCATTTTCATGTGAAACTTCAAGTCACTTATTTATTGATTTTTCATTTTCGAAATGTAAATTTAATGAAATATTTGCAGTAGATATAGCTGATATAAAACGTGTAGCGGCTGGAGGTGAGGGCGATTTCCCAACCAGCAGTACAAAAGGAAAGAAAAATTCCAATGTGCGCGGTGTAACGTTGGAAGTTGGTGATAAGCCTGATCTTTATCATTTGGTAACTTCTGATGAGCAGACGATAAATGCCTGGTGTGATGTTATCAATTCTCTAATTGGTAATACGTTTTTTTTGTGTATGTGTGTTTTTTTATTATCCAAGATTTCACATTTAATCGAACATTTTTACCTTTTTTTATATTTATGTGTTTTTTTTTTTTAGCTGATAACAAAGCATTATTTTAAACATTAAATGCTTCCATGAAAAATAATTTTAGTTTTTAGATTACTTCCGAAATTTTTAATTATTCTAGGAGGAAAGCTCTAATTTTAGGTGTCAATAAATTGTCAGGTCAAGCTCAGCGGCAAGTGGATCGCTTTTTGAATATTGAACTAAAAATGCGATTGCTTGAACTGGATCATATTCCTAATTCGATCGAAATACCACCTGTACCAAAAGATTTTGATTGGATTCCAAAAAATATCGCTTATGAGAAGACTTCTGTTACGAAAGTATAACTTTTGCGCTAAAATGTTTTCAAACGTTGGCAATATATTGTATAAACAGCAATTACCTGCTATTGCATTTTGAAGCATGTTTTGATGCTAGAAAATTTGCTTTATCACTTGTACATTGATGATGAGTTTAGAATTTTAATTTGCATGTCGGTTGTTCATACTGCTAATTTTCTTTAGATACTTACATGATCCTAATTTCATCTTTTTTTTCTGAAATAGAAGTAGGGGATGAAATTTTACCTTGGAGAAAAAAAAAAATGTTTTTTTGATTGTTTTTAATGAATGCTCAATTTTTTTCGTAAATCTTCTAACTCATCTATTGTATTATCATTTTCATTAAAATCCTTCAATTCATTGTTTGTTAAAAGTCGCAAAGATTTCTGCAGCATAAATGTTTAGAAAGTGAAATTCAACAAACCAAAAAGTATAAGTAATTTTCTTTGATATTTCAAAATGCTATACAACATTATTTCTTGAATCTCAAATAGTTTCGTTTAATTAATTTCTTTCATAATATAAAATTTGGAAACATTCAAAATGAATAATTTTGAATAAAAAAATTCTTTTTCAAATTTAAAGCCTTGATTGAGAGAGAGAGAAAGAGAGAAGAAGGGATTTTTAATTAATATTTGAGCTTAGCTATCATTATTCATGCATATAATATTTAGGATTTTGAAGTAAATAAATGGGTCACTAATTGCCTATCTATCATCCATAGAGACACATCTGTTCCATATCGACTTTGTTTACATGGAAGTAGACCAACAACAATTGATAGATCTCTCTCTCCCTCTCTCCTTTCTCTCACTTTAGCTTTCAGTAGTTTGAAAAGAAAAAATAATGAAATATTTATTATAAAGAAAAATTTGTAATACAAAGCTCAGCAAGTGGGGAAATGAAAAAAAAAAGCATTACAAAGCATTTTTGAGTTGAAAGAATTGTTAAAAGATGAACAAACATTTTATTTTAAACAATTTGAATGTCTTAAAAATGAAAAAACTTTGGTGGATTACTACTGTACACATAATTTGGCAGATACTGTACACATCATTCAGCGCGTACGGTACCACTTTTCGAATTACTAATGATACCAATCAAAATTATACCGAGAGAGGAAAAGAGAAGGGAATAACACCATCGCATATGATAATACATGGATAAATAAGAAACAGGAAATTTCATATCGCTACAGTAATCAGAAAATCAAAAAGAAACCGTATCCATGTGCAACAGTGTCCATACCTTAATGTGTACGTATGCATGTGCATATTTTTATGAATGATGGAACAAAAATTAATTGGAACATATAGGAATACATATTATTATTGTTATTAATAAGTATGTTGAGCATGAGATAGTACATACTTAAATTAATTAGAACAGATAGAAATGCATATTATTATTGTTGTTAATAAGTATGTTGGGCATGAGATAGTACACACTTATATACCGTGTATGTATATATTAATCAATTATAATGGTGCATAATGAGAAATGTATGCGGCGATACAAAGCGCAACAGTTCGTATGCATGGTATACTTACTATACGGTAGCATGAAATCTATGCTTAAGCATTTTAACACTTTTTGCAATGCATGCAAATGAGCGGAAAGCATGAAAAAAAAAATGCATTTCATTAATGGACTTTTTTTTTCATTTTATTTTCAACAAAAAATTATTATTTGAAGTTTGCAAAATTTTTGAATCAATTTATGGTGTAGCAACATACATACATATCCATCATTGTTGTATGGGACAAATACGAATGTCAAAATTAAACTTTGTACTTAATAATATTAATCATTTTGATTGGCGAAAATTAATTAATATTTATTTTGGCAAATTAATTAGATCAATCTATTTAACTTACTTAAATGCAGAAATAATATTATATATATATATATATATAACAAAGTGCTTCATGTTTAATTGCCAATTAAAAAAAAAAAATTTAACAAACAAAAATATTTTTTTGGACAGAGTTTTTTTTGTCTACTAATTTTGAGAACGAATGATTAATTGAGGTACTTCTACCATCTAATGATCAATTTAAAAAATCAAAAATTTCTGATCAAGGAAATTAAAAGTAAGTAAGTAAGCTATTTAGTAAGTAAGCAATTTAGCAAGTAAGTAAGCTATTTGGTAAGTAAGTAATAAGCTATTTAGTAAGTAAGCTACTAAGTAAGCTATTTAGTAAGCTATTTAGTAAGCAAGCCAGTAAGCTAGTAAGTAAATAAGTAAGTAAGTAAGCTAATTAAATGTAAACAAGCTTCAAATGGGAATGATTGTTATTTAAGTTTTACAACAATTAATTTTTATTTTTTATTTTACTAAAATCTACAAATTTGAATTTTTGAAATTAAAAGAGATTTTTATTTATATTTTTTGCTTCTTTGGATAAAAAAAAAAAAACATCAAATTTAAGTTGAAAAATTTTTTATTTAATTAATCTAACAGATAATTAATTTATGTGATTAATTCTTTACTTTCGCCAAATATCCCATTCCTTACATATGCACACCATCTGCTAATTGTTCAGCAATTTATTTTTCTTTTTTAAAATTCTCAATTTACATTAATTGAACTAATTAATAATTGAGAAGAAAAAAATTCATTGTAATGAAAATCTCTATCTAAATAAACAAACAATTTGTTTATTTTTTAAAAAATGTGAATCTAGCTTATTGTAGCAGCTCAGCAATCTTACTTAGCAGCTTACTGTAGCACTTCAGCAATGTCTTGCTGTAGCAGCTCAGCAATGTCTTTGCTGTAGCAGCTTACTGTACAGCTCAGCAATCTTACTTAGCAGCTACTGTAGCAGCTCAGCAATGTCTTGCTGTAGCAGCTTACTGTACAGCTCAGCAATCTTACTTAGCAGCTACTGTAGCAGCTCAGCAATGTCTTACTTTAGCATTTTCTTGTAGCAATTAAATAGATATATCATATAGTGAAAATCACTATCGTCACGCATTTAACGATTAATTAAAAAAATATAATAAACAAATTGGATAGCAAAAATCATCCATCCATCCATCCATCCAATTATTAAGCTTAAAAATTCAACAAAGTGGTCGATGTTCCGGATATCTGGACAGGGAGAAAGCATTAGTTGCAGCTGGGGTTGCAGCAGCAGCAGCAGCAGCAGTAGTAGTAGTATGTGATGGTATTGCTGGTTGAGGTATTTGCGGTGCAGCTGGCTGATAGCCATGCTTATCCAGTAGTTGCAAACGATTTGCTTTGAAAATATTGCAAATAATTTGGATGAAACAACCAATTGAAGCTAATATGCCAAGTAATGGATCAGCTAAAAGTTTCATTGCTATTATAGCATTCCATCCGGTTGCTGTCGGTGCCAGCAGATACTGTAACGAACTGAGCAACAAGAATGTTGCTGCTATCGGATATAAACTTCCCAATAAACCGGCTGAACCAACCGAATGATCAGTTGTTGCTGGCGCAGAACCTATTTGGGGGAGGAAAAAAAAAGCAATATTAAATTTGTAAAAAAAAAAATGATGACAAAAAAAAAAATCAATGAAAAAAAAAACAAGGAAAGGTTAAAGGTGATGATTGATTGATTAAAGATTAAAAGTGGTGAAAGAAAAGAAATCACTCACCGATTAATGCTAAACATCCAAAAAATAATGGTACCAATGAGCATAGCAGAAGTATTAATTCACGTAGTGATACAAATACCGCTTCAATGATACGATTACCGCCACCAACCAAACAAATACCCGACAATGGATCAGCTCGGATACTTTGAGCCATTAGGGCTAATATTACCGTACCCAATGGTATACCCCATGCTAACATATGAGTACGAAGAAGCAGCAAATCCTAAATATTTTCAAATTTTCGGTTTTTTTTCTTATTTTGTCATTTCTTCTTTTTCAATTTTTTTTCGCTTTTCAAAAAAAAAAAATTCCATCTATAAACTATAAAATTTTATTTTTTGAATTAAATTAATTTTTACTTTTCTTTTTGAATTAATTAAAGAAAAAGAAACAGAAACAAATAATATACATCCAGTTGAGTTGAATTTAACCGGATGAATTCATTTCAATTCAACGATACGTAATGATTTCAGTATATCAGAGAAATTTTTTAAAATATTCGAAATCAGGTTATAAGCAAAAGAATGAATGAAACGGTAATTAATTGAATCGTTGGAACACTTCTTCATTCAAGGAATCCCGTTGAAACACTTCTTCATTCAAGGAACCCCGTTGAAACACTTCTTCATTCAAGGAACCCCGTTGAAATACTTCTTCATTCAAGGAGTCCCGTTTAAACACTTCTTCATTCAAGGAACCCCGTTGAAATACTTCTTCATTCAAGGAACCCCGTTGAAATACTTCTTCATTCAAGGAATCCCGTTGAAACATTTCTTCATTCAAGGAACCCCGTTGAAACACTTCTTCATTCAAGGAACCCCGTTGAAACACTTCTTGCAAATGTCATCAATAAAAGTATGGAAAAAATCGGGAAGTACCGTATTCTGTTGATGTCTTTGGGTGTATTTATTCCAGGTACAACATAATACAAACCACCATAAACGACCGGTTGTTCCAAAATAGTACAGAAGGATTGCAACAACTGTACATGGAATATGTTGCACTCCCGTAACAATAAAAATTAATTTCGAATTATATTCTGTACAAGAAATCTGAAATGATTACATTTAGTATTGTTATATTCAGCGCAGAAAGATCTGAGCAAAAATAACGCGATGTTTCAAATTTTAATTTCAAAATTAAACTTTTAACAACAATTTCAAATTTTTCATCCTCCTCCTCCTCCTCCTCCCCCTTCCCATCCCCCTCATTCATTTAGCATCATAATTCATAAAAATTAATTGTTATTTTTGAAGATTTCAAGAATAAAAAATACCTGATCACGGTAGAGCAATGAAAAGAGATAAACAATGGCAGAGATTGAAAATGACAGAGAACAAAAGAGAAGTGATAATTCGGGCAAACCATGCAAGCAATGCTTTCGGGTACAAAATGTTAGCAAACAAATGGCTGTTAGGGTTGTACAAAGTAATGACATTATGAATAATGTTGTACCAGCTGCTTCACGATCATCCTATAATATCATTAAATCTGTTCATTAATTAATTAATTAGTTAATTGATTAATTACTTTAAATTCTTTCATTTTTATCAATTAATAAAATGAATTATTTTAAATGAATTGGAAAATTTTGATAAAAAAATGATGAAACAAAAAACAAAAAAAAAGTTGACAAAAATTAAATGAAATTGTTTTCCTTCGACTTAAATGAACTTTGACCCCGTTCATTCGTGTAATTGAAAAAAAAAAATTTATTATAATTATCAAACCTTTGTATAACCATTATTATTTGAATGGCATAATGGTACACAAAGTCCTGTACGATTCATATAAATCGTATTTGATTGTTGGCTACAACGATTCGTTGTAACTATATTCTTCGCTATCACAGATTCAGATTCCATGTCGTCTTTTTCAACACGTGCTGAATCATCATCATCTGACGCTGGACCTTTCATACACATCGAATCATGATTATTCTCTATAATAAATTCCATCAGGATTAAAAGGTTATCCATCCATTCTTCCTCAAGTAAATTTCAACAATGCTAAAGGTCACCACCCATCCTTCTTCAATTAAATTCCATCAGGGTTTAAAGGTTATCCATCCATTCTTCCTCAAGTCCATTCTTCCTCATTCTTCCACTACGGCGAAAGATTATTATCCATTCTTCTTCAAATAAATTTCAACAAGGTTAAAGGCCACCATCCATTCTTCTTCAATTAAATTCCATCAGGGCTATCCATATATATATATATATTATCGGCCATCAGTTCCATTCCGAACTTTAGCG
>JABVXS010001356.1:0-15588 GCA_013365335.1 Madathamugadia hiepei | reverse complement strand
TCACTACAGCCACTGCAATGAACTTGGCTGAAATAAAACGAATGGCTCAGGAGCGCGCTTCATACACATCCTTCATACATCAAATCACTCAAGTTTGGAATGGAACTGATGGCCGATAATGAAATCTGTTAAGAATTAAAAAATTTTTTTCCAAGTAATTTTGTAAAATTGAAAAAAAAAATACAATCATATATATAATAATAATACCGTGCATATGTTTAAAAATATTTGTAAGCGTGAATGATGTAAATGATGAGATGACGTCTGATACACGTTATGTTTAGGCATTTTTCTAGTAGAAAATTAATACGTGCAGTCATTTAAACTGCACCAAATTCAGGGTGTGAGCAGATACAACGTTTGCACGTAATATGTAAAATTTTGCACGCATCAAAGTACTATTAATGAGTATACATATATAACATTCCGATGTATTTACAAAAAGAGACAATAAAGCTTAAAATTTGATGTATTCCATTGAAATATGTGCGTTTCTGTTGTTGTTTTTGTTTTTTTTTTTTGGCTTGATTGGGTATAAAGTACGCGGAAAATTTGTAATTCAGAATAGCTTTTACGTTTAGACTTACGTCAAATGTTGTGTAAATAAAATGCATTTGATTGTCTTGTATGGAATTTGAGATAAGTAAAGCTGGTGAAGAAATCTATTTGATTAGTTCCTCATTTTAATGCTACAGTGTAACAATGGTATGTCTGATCTGATAAATTATCAGTGTGATATTTGTGATATTTCAAAAGTTTATCCACTAATGAATTCACCATTTGCATAAAAATGAAATATCTTTTTCTCTTCCATTTCCTTTATTTCCCTATCTCTCTCCCTCTCTCTCTCTCTCTCTCTCCTTGTCTTTTTCTTTTTTGTTTAATTCCACATAACTTCACATATTTCATTTTATAAATCGTTGCAAAATTCCGTAGCTTACAAAATGTCACCATTTCCGCTAGCTAATCTCTTCATCATCCACTTCCAACCTAACCAACTGCTTAGCTAAAGCTTAGCTAAACGAATTGGCTAGCCCCCAAACTAAGCTAACTATCACTTTAACATATGCAAGAAAAAATTTGCCGAAAAATTTTTAGTTAGTTTGAAATTTTCCATTCAAATTTTACAACAAAAGTAGCTTATTCAATTTCTCCTCTAAAAATTACGACAAGAAGAAAAAATAAATAAATTTTTTTTATTTTTTATTTTTCCTGCTTTATCTTCTTCTTTCTTCAACTTTCTTTTTTTTCTTTTTTCTTTTTTTTTTGTCCATCTGACTAATTATTGGTAGTAACATGTGATGGTTAACTTATATTTGTTAATTATTTTAATTCAATTCAAATGCTTTCAAAGTTTAGAATGTTGATGGAAGAAAGTTCGAAATTCTTGTTTCCCATATTAATTAATTAAAACCTTTCTTCACATTAATTGATTAAATAATTCGAATTACTATTATCAATTATTTGCAAAGAAAAACTAATTAATTTCAATGAAATATTCATTTTTAATTTTCTGTCCCAAGAATGGAGAAATGAAATATTGGATTGCATTTGATTGCTTGATATTTTAGAAGAATTGAAAAGTTTGCAGTTTGTTTGTTTGTTTGTTTAATTAGCTCAATTGGGCTAATTTTTATACGGGTGTAATGGTTGGCATGAAAAGAGCAAGAATAAGCAAGTATAACTTGTGTTAGCTTTATAAATTAATTAGCCCAATTAAACAAACAAACAAACTGCAGACATGGATGGGAAAAATTTTTTAATGAATTTTTTTTCTTTGCTTTGCTTTTTTTTTTTTTTTTGTTTCATTCTTCCAATAATGTATGCTTGGGTGAAATGTATAGTTTGAATTATATGAATTAATAAAATTGTAATTAAAAATTGGATATAAATTAATGCAAATGTAATTTTCAGTGTAAATTGTCATCAATTTTGAAGCAAAAAACAAAAAACAAAAAAAAGAAATGGTTGAAGTGAAAGTTCAATTGTAAGTTCAATTGTTGAAAATTAATTAAAATGTTTTTCGTAAATGCTTTGTGCTTATTTCATTTCTGTCAAATGAAAATTTTCTATCCCACTTCCGGTTAATTAGCAATGAGTAAAAATTTGCTAACTAAAGATGGTGAAAAGAAAGAAATGAATTTGTGTTTGAAACTAAGCATTTAGTTATTTTTTTAGTTCTCAGAAAGATGACGACTGTGAAGTCGAAGTAGGCAACGAAGAAACAGATGATGAGGATGAAGGTGATACTGATGATGGCACTAATGGTGATGATGATGATGACAGTGGTGATGATGACGATAATGATGATGGTGAAGATGGCAGTGGCGATAATGACGATAATGATGAAGAAGGTAACGATGACGATGATGATGATGATGATGATGACGATGATGGTGATGATGTTGAGGAACCAGCTGATGAAATTGAAAATGAAAATCGTGAAATATTGGTGAAGCCGGAAAATGAACTGTAAAAAAATTTTGTTATTAATTTTTTTTTCGTAAAAATTTGGAAAAATTTCAAAATAACATTCGGAAATTTCAATTTAAAATTTTTTAAAATTACCTTAAAAAATCGGATGAATGACAGGTAAATGACAGGTGAATGAATGAAAACGTTCACCTATTCAATTTAATAAAGATAACACGAATGATGCTAAATTAATTTTTTTTTTTCAAAATAACATTCGGAAATTTCAATTTAAAAAGCCGGAAAATGAAATGTAAAAAAAAATTTCAGCAAATTAAATTTTATTTGAATAAAATTTATCCAAATTCTTGATAAATTTCAATCATTGCACTCGGTTAATTTCAATTACAAATCATAATTATGCATATAAATGTGTGATTGAAAAAAAATATTTAAAATAAAAAAAAATTTTTAAAAATTTCCAATATTTTATTACAATAATTATCAATTCCAATTTAAGCATTTTTTTTTAATTTTGAAATTAAATTCATAAAGTGTGTGAGGAATTTGTGTTTCTCAAATTTATAAAATTTTTTATAAATTTTTGGGAAAAAAAAAATTTTACACTAAAATAATTGGGATAAATTTTACAAAAATGCCAAAGTTTTATCAAAAAATCAATCTTAAAAAACTTAAAAATACTTCAAAATTATTTAAAAAATTTTTTCAACTCATTTCAAATTTCTATTCATTAATAATTAGCAATGCGTATTTGTTGTTGACTTTTGTTTTTGAATTTCCGTTAGCAATTAATTTTTAGTTCACTTTTACACCAACCTAAATTTATTGAAAACGTAAGCATATTTGATGATTGTAATTTTTTTTTAAGAATAAAGATTGAGAAGGAATACGAAGGAATGACTGAAGCAACAAAAGCTGTCCTTGTAAGCGTATTTTGAAATATGAGCTAAAAAATTTTAATTTCTTCGGAAAAATTATTTCAATTCGCATTTTCAAATTATTCATTTCTATTTTTTTTTTAAATTTAAATCTTTCTCATATTACCTGTGAGTGGGGGCTACTTTTTAAATTAAAAATTTAGGCCGCGAAAAAACGTCAAGAAGAGGAATTTCGCCTGCAATATGAGGCACGTCGAAAAGCGGAACGTGAACGTGTTGAGCAAGAATTGCAAAGTTTGCGTGAAAAGCAAGAAAAGCGTCGACTTGAACGTGAGCAAGAAGAGAAAGAATTAGCCGAGAAAATCCGTTTAGCCGAGGAAAGACATCGTCAGGAAGAAGTATGTTGAAATATTTTTTTTTTTATTTTTTCCTTGCAATCTTCCCCTATCGTAAGTTCATAAATATCTCGGATATTACGGACATTTTCATCGGTACAATGATGAATTTCTGGATTACCCATAGTGTCCAGTGGGTAATCCGCATGTCGAGAGTTTGATAAGATACACAGACATATAAGGGTTCAATCCCCAGATATGTTAACACCAACGACAGACCTTTGCGACGGGTGGGTCGAGGAGCATGAGACTGGGATGCAACAGTTTCAAATAGCTTGGCTCAACAACCTCCGACAATGGCCGTATAAAAGAATAAATCTACGCCACTTGGATGGAATGAACAAAGAAGTGCAGCAAGAAATCGCTTAATCGCCCCAAGTCCAAAACAAAATAACAAAGGAAATGGAACACAACGACAACATGCATCTATGGAGCCGCACGTATGACCACAACAACGCTCCACAGAAGAAGACCATGCAACCAAGCGGGACAAAGGCTAAACGAAAAAAACCTGAAGAATTTTCTACCGTACAATGATGAATACTTGAAAACTTTTTTACCATATTATAATGCAAAATATCCATTGCATTTTCACCGTGAACTGTTAAATTTTTGTTTTCACTGCAAAGATTTAATTGTAGAAACATCTTAAATACTTGACCTTTCATCCAATTAGCCTGTATCAGAAGGTTTTTACATCCCGAAGGTTTCCCTATCGTAAACTAATCAAATCTTCGGAGATTTTTCTACCCTACAAAATGATCAATGTTGAATGAATTTTTGCTATTTCAAGATTGAGGCACAAAAATTGCTCTAAATTTTGAATTGAAACACAAAATTAATTAAATTTATTTCAATTGAAGCGCAGAAATATTTTAATGTCAAAAATGAAACACAAAATTTTAATTTCGAAAATTTCACTTTTTTTTTTCTTTTGCAGGAAGAAAGTAAGGCAAGACTTGAGGCACAAAAGCTAAAGCGTGAAGAAGAACGATGCAGAAAGCAAGCAATGCTTGCCGGTTCATTAGTCGGTATCGTTTCATCTATCAATGGTTGTAATCCAAATTTTGTGATACAAAAATCGGAACGCATTGAACGTAATGTTAGTTCAAAAAATTCATTCATGAAATTTATACCAAAATAAATTTATGGACAAAAAAAAATTTTTTTGTAATTCAATAATTTTTTTATCATTTAACTTGTTTTAATTTTGATTGCAGAGAAATTTCATTTATTTAACCTTAATTCCCACCAAAACACAAATCATTCATTTCTTTAAAAAAAAAAAAAAATGCACCTAAATTTCTCTAAAAAACAATTGAAGCATCTTGTTCATGATGATGCTACAATTGTGTTAAATTTTAGAAAAATGATCGAATTAGGGAAGAGAAAGCGGAAGCTAAACGTGCATACATGGCAACGGTTAACCGGAAACCGGATATTTCCAATTTATTGACCAATGATTTACGTGAGAAAATACGTAAATTACATTCGAACATTTGTGAATTGGAAGCAGCCAAGTATGATCTTGAAAAACGCCATGAACGACAACTTTATGATGTTTGTTGTGTAATTTGTAATTTTTTTCAAAATTTTTTTAATAAATTTACCAAATTTGCTGGATATTTTGCACGAAATTAACATTGATGAATTTCACTTGAACATTTGCATTATTGAAAGCATTTTTTCCTCCTTTTGTTTTTTGTTTTTTTTGATTGGAAAATTACATTAGCGGATGCTTTTGTTGCAGTTTTGAAATTTCCGAAAAAATTTACAACACTATGCATATTTGATGGATAAAGCTGACACAATTTGCTGATCTGAACAATTTCAATTTTTTAATTTCAACAACAATTTCAATATAACAGGTAATTTTAGCTGAAAGAATTACATGAACGTGAAAAGCAAGTAGCACGACATCGTGCACTTCAACGTGGACTTGATCCGAATGAAGCAGCTGCATCACCACATCCGGTATGTTTGCCCTTTGCATAATGCATTTCCGGTTTTACATCTTTTTTTGGAATTGTTGAAATAATAAAAATTTCAATTGACAATAATTGTTTCACGTGTTATACGTTTATGTGACTTTTTTCAAAATTTCCATAAATCATTATGCAATTTCGCTTCAATAATTGTTTAAATAAATCAAAAGTTTTATGCAAAAATGAAATTTGAATTTGATTAACTGAAGTGAAAATTTTTGATAAATTAAATTAATGGAAAGTAAAATTAACTGAATTTCATTTGGATGCTGTCAAAATTAGCTTTTATTTTTGTGTTATTGTCTTTTATTGAAAAAATAAATAAAAAATTTATTTTTGTTCAAATTCAATGTTGTCAAACATTCCTGTACTGCCAATAAAATTTGCTTAAACATTTAGCCAAAAATTAATGTGGCATCCAAGTTTGATCGACAGTTCGATCGTCGATCGTACGGCGATCGTCGTATAATGTTTGAAAAGGTAGTAAACTTTTTCATCATTTTATTTGTCAAAATTTAGTTATAAACTAGCAATTGTAATAAGCATTACTAAATTCCTCAACCAAAAATTTGTACAATTTGACGAGTTAAAATTTTATTTCATATTGATATATTTATAAAAATTTTTATACCTACGACTAATTATTTACCTGTTAGAATTGTTCTTACCGTATTTACACAGTAATATTCCTTCCCTTTATTGACATTCTCGAGAGCATTGTTTAACTTCTTTTTGCTGAAGACGAAAACCTTCCATATTTCAGCCAAAAGTTGAAAAACCGTTACCCATTGTTCATGGTACCGCACGACCACCACCAGAATGGGGAAGTACAAACAATGAAGAATTGGAGCAATTAAGAAAAATTATCGAACCACGCAAATACGTAGAAGAAATCAAAGTGATAAATGTACGACCACCAATTGATCCAATTCCGTTATCTATACCACAAATGGATTAGAATGAAATTTTGAAGTCTCACAAATTTTAATTCCTTAAAAATTTGCTCTGTAATCAATTTATACACAAGCAAAATTAGCAAAATATTTTTTATTAGAAAAATTACAACGAAATATTTTTCAAAATTTGATTTTTAACTATTTAAATAAATTGAAAAAATTTACCAAATGTTTTTTAATCAATTTTAACAAAGAGAACTGGAACATCCAATGCACTTCTTTTCCTACAATTTTGCTTTTTATTTTCTTTCATACCTTCCAATTATGACATATTCATTGGTTTTCGAATTCTGATTTAGTTTCCGATTAATTCAAACTGTTTATTCGAGTTCCAACTGGAAAATGCAAATTTTTTATTTAAGGCTAATCGTTCAAATAATTAATATCATTGTGCACTATAGAATTTGTCCACTTATGGCTTCATACTCTAATTACATGTCATTTTTCAATTTTTATTTTCACTGTTCTATATATTCCTAACATTTTGTGCCACTCACAAATGTCATTTGTTTATTATAGTATTTTTGAGGCTTTGTTACTACTTCATTACACCATATTTATGGTATCATTTAGCCACCACAGTATACTCGCGTCATCATTGACCAATGATGTTATTTTTTTCATACAGTAAATAGCAATTTTCATTGTCTTATCATTCAGCATTCTCAATGTAAAAATCGTCATTGCATACCGGCTGTCGCCAAAATGGCGATGATAGCTCTTGTCAAGGTGATCAGGCGCCAAAAATGTCAAATTTATTATGCTCTTCCACCCAACGTTTGGTCAAGCACAATATGTCACGATCTAATTGGCTCACGTCAATGGAAGGATGTATATACAAATATTGCATTGCAACTCCAAGAAGGAGTATTTTTCCCAGTTCACTTTTGTAAAAGACGACTATATTTACAGCTTCGACGATAATTCTCCATTCTTCGACCACAACTTTCTTAGATTTAACACCAACTCATTTACTATTCGACATGTTCTTTGTACATTGTTTATTATTTTAATTGAATGAAGATTTAATTACCCAAGTTTGTGAGTACCTATTTAAGCTCGACACAATCTCGGCATACAATTTGCCACCTTACTCTTCTACCATGGCCCAAGAAACTAACCGAACAGCACTGCTGAAAGTTCAAACTCAATTGTTCTACTGCAGTGTCACGGTGCAATAACTGACACTGACTATATTTTACTTGGTAATGTGGAGTTTCTAGAACAAAAGCTTGGGCAGATACGCACAAACAAAGGTGATTAACCTGACTGCGGAAAGAAATACTGAAATCGAACTGAGGACCAAACAAGCGCCCAAATCAATCTCAGTGCACTCGAATATGAAAACAATTTATTACTTTTCGCGACACCGGTAGCAATATTTCACCATTGAATTATAGCATAATTTAAGACTTGATCCATTCCATGAAGTATTATTAAAACGTGTAAATTGCACGTACAAATAATTTTTCCTGATTTATAGTCTGTGAAATTTCTTTAATTCTAACATGTAAATAAACATTGAAATCTTTCCGGATACATTTCATAATACACGGAATATTTCAAACATTTTCATCCGGACTTCACCCATTCCATGAAGTATTATTAAAACGTGTAAATTGCACGTACAAATAATTTTATCGGATTTATCATGCAACGAGGTTTCTCTCGAACGTCCAAATCAACATTGAAATATTTCCGTATCCATATTATTATCACATAAAGTATCACGGAAATGTTAAAATATATTTCAATCAGCATTATTTCAATTTCAATACACCAAAATATTTCTTCGGAATTTTTGAAAATTCAAAAAAAAGTTTAATTCAAAACGTGAATTTTGCGAGAAAATTTGAATAACCTTACCATGGAACATTATTAAAAGATGAAAATTAAAATGAAATGCTTCTTTTGTACATTTTCAAATTTATAAAAATACAATTAAGAAAATTAAAAAAAATCGCAAAGAAATATATTCTCTCTTTTGGGGTTCAATTTTGAAAATACTCAAATGTAAACTTTTTGCAAAATTCATTAAAAAATTTTTTAAATATATAAAATCGGTTATTTTAATTATCAATTACGAATTGATTGTTTTTTTTTTAAGATGGGCATAAGTAAAACTTAACGAGCAAGTTGTACACGTAAAACGAGACCAACATAACCGATAACATAGACGCATAAAATATAAAATAACATAATAATCATATTCATGTACATATTATCCATTTCAAAATTCAGATTTTTGATTACTGATTTTCCGCTATCTTCGCAAATTGCAGCAGAGTGAGCGCTCTAAACAAAGTAAAAAAAAAACTAATGAAATACATGTTAACCGATTTT
The DNA here is from genome assembly GCA_013365335.1 of Madathamugadia hiepei. Taxonomy (NCBI): domain Eukaryota; kingdom Metazoa; phylum Nematoda; class Chromadorea; order Rhabditida; family Onchocercidae; genus Madathamugadia; species Madathamugadia hiepei. The sequence goes on along the minus strand of JABVXS010001356.1, from coordinate 6,598 downwards.
CTTTTTATGTTTTCCGAAAATTAAATGTGTGGAAAAAAATTTTCCAATTAAAAAAAAAAAAGGGTAAAAAATGAAAAATGCAACGTCGGATGTTAAAGGATAAATTAAATTTTAATTTTGTTTATTCACTAAACAAATAAACTGTTATTGTGTAAATTATCAGTTTCATTTTAATAAAAACAAAAAATTTCAAATGCAACAGTTTGTTTGAATTTTTTTTTTTTTTAAATTGATTTGAAATTTTGAAAAATTTTGGAAATGACAAAATGCAAAATGTAATATTAAAGATAAAATTTAAATTGCTTATTCAGTGAACAAGAATAAGATCGCAGAGACGAAATTTTTGACTTTTTTTTTGTCTTAAATTTCTTCTCTACTTCTCATTGACGAACGAAAATTTTTAAACAATAAAATAAATTTTATTGTTTTTATACCTCTTCGTTAGACAATAAGCAACTGATATTATCATAGTGCGAAAATTCATTAATTATCAACGATTCATAGCCATAACGAAACCTAAAATATTGTAAAATTGGTTCAAAATTCATAAATTCAAATTCGACAGAATTTGAAAATTTTAATTTTCCATTGCAACCATTGATAATTTTGATTGCTAATTAAGCATATAAAATGATATTAATGAGAATGAAGTAATTTGAAGTATTTTGGAAAAATTATTTATTATTTTAGATTTTTCATTAAGATTATTCAAACGAAATTTTTACTTGAAGAATAATTAATTATGAAATTAATTTCAATAACAAGATTGCAAAATTTCCATATTATTATAAATTAAAATTAATTTTAATTTTACCAGCTTAAATATTGTATCCATTGCATGGATTCATGAATGGTAACAACGTTGGTGTAAAGACCACCGGTAATGGAAAGTACGGTAAGCATTGGTCCTGATATTGATAAAGCTACAGCATATGTGGGTGCTACCTGAACATTTCAAGCAAAAATTAAAATATTGATAATTAATTAATGGCAATTATAACGATAATGATAACAGTTAAATATCAACAACAATACTGAAAGCGGAAATAATACAACTGGAAAATTGATGATACAAATAGAAAATAAATAGCAAAATATCACTGTAATAATAATAATAATAATAATGAAATAATGACAATACTAATAATGGTAATAAAAACAAATATTTGTTAATGAAATTTATAATGATAATAGATTGTGATAATAAAATGACAATTATAATAATGTTTCATTAATCATGTAATAATGACAATAATGTAAGAATGATAATGATGATAACAATGTAACTTTAACAATCTGATGGTTAACAATCTAATGATGGCACTAGTAATAATGATAATACACTGGTGGTTTGAGCAACGGCTCAAACCAAGGAGTGATGGTTTGAGCAACGGTCGTAAGCGGTCGGTTGCGTGAGGAGCAGTGACAAAGAGGTTTGGCGCCAAGGTTATTTTCAAACCAAGGTTAACCCAATTACCCATGATGCATGGTGAAACCCAACCGAAAACAGCTTACAATGGCCCGGGTGACGTCCGGAAGAATAAGGACCGAACTGGGCTCTAATAAACCAGGATACCGGTCAAGAAATGGGTTTTTTTTACATTACACAGGTCCCATTGCTAAGCAACGTCATGGATCTGTAAGCCATCAGTCAGCTGCAGAAGGTCACCACTTTACTGGGATCTGCTTGCATCATTCGCCGATATATCACGTAGTCGTAAACGCTTGGGAAGTGTTCGACTAGTGTGATATGTGTGATACGAAATCTAGCATTGTTATCTTCTTTACTGTGTGTTGTTTCAATATGTAATAAATGATAATAATATTATTCATAATAGTAACAATTAAAAGCAATTATAGCAATACTAAGAATAATGACGGCGGCGACGACAATTGCATTATCAACGATAACGGCAATAAGAATAAAACAATGATAATAATAAAATGGACTAGAAATTAACCATTTTAACTTACCGAACATAACATAATGCCTATGCTAGCTGCCGACCATTCAATTAGCACACAGGTAAGCAAGGTGTTGAGAAATGTTGTAACTGTTGGATAGAGACCGATGAGATAGTAACTGATTGATACCATACATATACCATCAATTGTGAATATTGGCAAATATGACATTATCTATTGCAAAAATTTCATTTCAGACAATCAATGCATCGAAAGAAAAATTTAATTAAAAAAAAAACAAAGCAAATATTGAGTAAAGAAAAGACTGAAAAGAAGAGGAATGAAATAGAGAGAGAGAGAGAGAGAGAGAGAGAGATAGAAAGAGAGAGAAAGAAAGAGGAGAATTTGAAGGTTTTCTTGTTTTTTGAAAATGAATTTATCAAATAAAAGGCATTAATTTGTATACAATTAAATTGTGCAACAAATATTTTTTAAATTAAATTTACTACTTTGCTATGTTTCAAAAAAAAAAAATTTTTGGACTTTTTTTTTTGTATTCCATCGATAATTTCCTAAAATTTGCAGAGAGAGAAGAGAAAAAAAAAATTCATCTTTTTAACATACAACTCAAAAATACTTCAAAACTATCCATTTCATGTACTGTGAAAGAAAAAAAAAACTTACGAAAGAGAAAAAAACGAAAAATTTGGAAAAAATTTAATTTCAATTTTTCGGAAAAATTTTTTTTTAATCTTCATGTTTTCAAAATTTGTAAAATTTGCAAGAAAAAATGATAAGGACAACAGTATCATCATTGTCTATCATTCTGATAACTTTGTGATAACATCAAATTATCACAGTGATCGACAGTGATAAGTTCAGTGATCGAACATTAACAGATCCTGTATGATAGTCACCTTCAGCCTAATAAAAGTGATAAAATGATAAGAATAACAGTTCTTATCATCACTGTCTATCACTCTGATAACTTGATCACAGTGATCGAACATTAACAGATCCTGTATGATAGTCACCTCCAGCCTAATAAAAGTGATAAAATGATAAGAATAACAGTTATTATCATCACTGTCTATCACTCTGATAACTTGATCACAGTGATAAGTTCAGTGATCGAACATTAACAGATCCTGTATGATGGTCATCTTCAGCCTGATAAAAAGTGATAAAATGATAAGAATAACAGTTCTTATCATCACTGTATATCACTCTGATAACTTGATCACAGTGATCGAACATTAACAGATCCTGTATGATAGTCACCTTCAGCCTGATAAAAAGTGATAAAATGCTAAGAATAACAATTCTTATCATCACTGTATATCACTCTGATAACATTGTGATAATATCAAATTATCACAGTGATAAGTTCAATGATCGAACATTAACATAACCTGTATGATAGTTCTCAAATTATTTTTACACTAATAATCACTGATTGATTATTCATTAGGAAATGAAAAAGTAAGAAATATTAATGAGTAATTAATTAGTGATACCGTTGCAAGGTAGTAGCATATCACCGGATATATACCATCGTGATATTCACGTACCAATAATGGGAAATCACCTGGTAGAAATGTTTGAATGCCAAATACGGTGGAATATGTTAGCTCAGAAATGTAATAGAATAATGCACCTTTAATATTAATTATACCAGCCTGTAAATGAAAGAATAAAATAAATGTGAAAATTTTATGGAAATTCAAAATAAATTTTATTTTGCCAGAAATTTTTACTAAAAAAAAAAAAATTAGTTTAATTAGAATGCATCTTTAATAAGTTTTCTTTTTTTATTAAATAAACTGAATTAATTTTTTTTTTTTTTAATTTCATTTCTTAAAAGAATTTATGAATGAAATTTATCTAATAAAAATTTATTTGGATGTAATTTTTAATAAATAAAATTAATTTAAATTTGAATTTTGTTTTCACATTGAATTTATTTTATTTTATGAATTCAAATAAAAAAAATATCTTTTAGTTGAATTTTTTATTTTTTTTTGAATAAAATAAGTAAAAATTTTTAACAAAATTTAATTTCCGTCAAAATTTCATTAAAAAAAAAAAAAAAAATTTTTATGTGATTTTTTTTTTTTCTTGACTATTTTTAAACAAATTAAAATGAAAAATTTTTTTAAAATAAATTTTTTATTTTTGGATTGCTAAAATTTATTCCAAAAAATAAAAAATCAAAAAGCTTTGAACTAACTTGACTCATTGTTGTTTGCAAATATAATGTACCCAAAAATAGGCCCATTACAATTTTTTGAATAAGTTTTGCCCATAACAATGCTGAATTTCGTAAATTTTGTTTCATTGATCTAAAACAGAAAACAAATGGAAAAAGCTAAAAAATTGAAATTTTGCAAATTTTCACAAACAAAAATTTCGTCACTTTTCCCACTTACCATCATCATTTTAATTTGAAAATTTTGTAGTCACGAAAAAAAAAAAAAAAGAGTATGAAAAGTGGAGAAAAGATGACGATGGTATTAAATGCGGGAAAAGTGAAAGTGGGAAAATTGCATTGAACTTGAATAATGAGGAATTAAGATTTTATATTCCAAATTAATGAATTACATTCCAATTTGAATAATTTCATTATAAAACTAGAAATATTTTGTTTCACTAATTAATATCAAATTGAGATATTCCGGAAGAAAAAAAAAAAAAAAGAGTATGAAAAGATGACGATGGTATTAAATGCGGGAAAAATGAAAGTGGGGAAAAGATGACGATGGTATTAAATGCGGGAAAAGTGAAAGTGGGAAAATTGCATTGAACTAGCAATTTTCAAATAAAGATATTAGAAATATGGGTAGCGTTGAAAAAAATTTTTTTTTTCTTCTAAAACCGACGATAAACCTATGCGACGGGTGGTTGGGGCAAAGATAGTCGCATGAAGGATACGATGCAACAATTTCAAATACCTTGCCTTAACAATCTCCGACAATAGCCAACGCGAAAAATAGCTGTCGCCTAGAAGTACAAAAAAAAAAAAAAAAAAAATTCCACATTCAAAATTCCTGATATGAAATAAAACAGTTTAAATACTGTTTTTACATTAAAATTGAAAAAAAAAAAAAAAAAACTATTAAAATTTTTAAAATTTTCATTTAGCAAATTTTACAATGATATTTCAAATTGATACAAAAATGATTTAAAACGATAAGGATAAATTTGAATTAAAAAAAAAAAAAACTATTCATTATTTAAAACTTTTATCAAATCATGTAAATATTTTATTTCAAAAATATTTCAAATCTAATTTTCAAAAATTTTTTTCTTTTTTTAAATTTTTGCGTTAAAAAAAAATAAAAAAAAAAGCTAAAAAGTGTTTTAGGAAATAATTCAATTTTTAATTACTACTAATTTCTTTTTTTTTTTTTTTGTTCAACTTCTTTTGTAAAAAAAAAAATTTGAACTTTAAAATTAAATTTTAAAAATTACCTTAAAAATAAAGCAAAAATAATTGTTGAAATGGATGTTTTATCATTTTCAGCAAATTTTATTTGCAAATGCTTTTTGCTAATTTCCAAATATTCCATTAAACGTTGTTTGTACTCTGACTTCATGTACTACAAAATAATCGATAAACAAACTGTAAAATGAAAAATGAAAAAGGTTTTTGTTTGTTTTTTTTTTTTTCAATTTTCGATTTTTTTTTTTAATCAAAAAAAATTTTCGTTTAAATAAAAAATAAAAATTGCTTCATATTCATAAGAATTTTCTAAAATAAGTTTAATTTTGATAAAAATTGAAATTTTATTTTTTAATAAAAAGTTAATTTTTATAATTATTGTACAATAAATAATGTCAATTGGAAAAAAAAAACGAATAATAATAATTAATATGATTTGAAAATTTTTTTTAATTACAAAAATTTTGGATTTTTTTAAAATTATTCCAAAATTACGGAATATTTATTTTTTTTTTAAAAACAAATTTAAAAAATTGTTAAAAATATAAAAATTTATTTATTTATTTATTTTTTTTCAAAAAAATCATCTATTTAATTGATCATTTTAATTATTGCACAATTAATTAATTAATTGTTTGATTAATTAATTAATTATGGGATTTTTTTTCACATTCATTCAAACCTTATCAACAATATCATTGATGCATTGCAAGCATTTTTCCTCATTTCCCGGAACAATTGCTAATGTTTGAATGAAGAAATCAGCTGGATTTGTATGAGACGGAAGTGGAGAACCAACGTTAGCATAGAAATGCAATGCTTCTGATGGTGAACCTATCATGTCGTGAAAATAATTAGCAAAATTAATTAATTGATTAATTAATTGAGGCAAAAATTTTACCCTTAAAACAGCATGCAACATTTTGTTAATTAATTAATTATGTGATAATTGATCAAATGATGAGAAAAAGAAGCTTCGAGAAAATGCTCCAAAAATCAATGTTCATTATTTCAAATATAGAATATTTGAAATTAATTAAAGTAATGAAACCAACTAATTAAATTAATTAAACCAATCATACCAACCAGACACACCAATATCAATTTAAAAAAAAAAAAATGTTAAATTGATCAGTAGTGATGATAAATGATTAGCTAGCTAATCCGGTAATTAATTGCAAAATTAAAATTAAAAAATTTTCAAACATATCCAGTATTCTGAAATGCGGTTACCCATAGCGCAGTGGGTAA